>CAXKVX010002864.1:0-20974 GCA_964058865.1 Eleocharis quinqueflora | reverse complement strand
CAGCGGTCAGTATTTTGGTCATAATTCCTTCATTCGAACTCTAATTAAGCTGATTCAAAGTGCGTTGAAAAGTTAAGAAAGAGCTTTATAATCTTGTCTTATCGTCTAGGACATTCTATCTCTTGATTCCTACAGTAAAATGTACTAAACTAGAGCAGTATCTTGAATTTTTACATAACAAACTTAATTTAATCTTAATTACTTCTAAAACCTACATAACAATATATATCATTATTTTAGAACAAAATAATGGATAACATGTATCTATAGTGATAGTTGAATGTAAAAAATCAAGCATTTTAATATATAATGTGAATTTTTTATTATTCTATATATACTTATGTATCATAGTTTCTTTAAAAATGAAGTATCCCCGCACCCGCACCGTATCGAATACGATACTCGTACCCGCACCCGTGCTCGTGCAACATAGATTTGAAGCAAGTTGAGAAGATAATTGTGTCTCATTCTGGAGGATTCAAAATCTTTAACTCACCATTTGGCCATGCAAATATCAATGTACTTTCTCACTATTACCAATTCACTAGGGGTCTGTTTGGCAACTGAAGTTTTGGACGGAATACCGGAATAACGTACTATTCCATCATACATAAGTGCCAAACACAAAATTAAGAATTAGAATAGAGGTCAGAAAAAGCTCTTCCGGTATACCATCTGTATAATGGAATATCGGATTAGATTGTTTGGTATGCTCTCAGATGAAAATCTAATTCTAAAATTACCCTCAGCGACAATTTTTTTTTCTTTTTTATGTTTTCTCTCTCCTGACTCCCGTACTTTCCCTCCTTCTCCCTTCTTGTTTCCTCCGATTTCCTCCTATTGCCGATCTCGTCTAGCAGACAGCAACTCGTAGAAAATGAACTTTCAAATAGAGTTCTCCTCCTCCCAACGATTCGTTTGACATCCAACATGAGAACTTTTGATTCCTTGGATCAAACCCTAGTTGTTTTAAGAAGAATTGATCCGGAGCAAGAGAGATATCGGGGAGCAAAGGTGGATCGACGATTGCATCTTTTCAAGTTTCGTAGTTGAATCATGCATGTAAATTTTGCAACAGCAAAGAGATAATGGCTGACGGGTTTTGCTGGTAATAGGAAAAGAGTTTAGAGGGGTTTATCCCAATTAGAGGTATTATATGTTTTATCTTCTCATTATCACGTTTTTACTTTCAATTTCTGGTTAGTGTTTGTAATTTATCTTGTTGTTAATTTTACGTTTCTGGCTTGATTCTGACAGTGCTGATAAATTATAATGGTGCCAGTTCTGGTATGGAATACTATTCATGTCAATTTGAGTATTTTTTGTGCCAGTTTCTATGAAATTGAATTAAGCTATTAATATTGAACTATTTGGGTATGGGTTCCATTGCTAGATGATGGATTATAACTTGGTAGCATTAAAATTGAAGTATAAAAGTTGTTGCTGGCAGCCATTTGATGTTACTATTGTAGTAGTACTATTGATTTGTTGGGATTAAAACCATATTAATACTGGCATTTATATCCTTGAATCATAATGGACTGTCGGTTCTGTATGTGAGTTCGATTCTGTGTGATCTGGTTGTATTCTGATCAGGTTTGAAGAACTGTTTAACATGATTATTGTTGATCTGATTGTTGTTATGTTAATGCTTGCTTGAATAGATAAATGATGGGATGAAATTAAAAATTGTTACTGTCTAATCAAATGGTTTGAGGTATGAAGTACTGTCTAATCGAATGGTTTAAGGTTTTCAAAAATTGTAACGCTTTAATATGTAATTTTATTTTAAATTACTTAACAATTTACTATTTATTGTAATGCTTTAATATGTAATTTTATTGTGTGCCGTTCAATTTTATTTTTCCAAAATAAAATTGAAAAATCTAACAATATGGGATAAAATTAATATAAAATTAGTGTAATCAAATTATTCAAAAATATTATCCAACAAAACAGCTCAACGGATAAAATGAGAGGAGAGATGGACAAAAAAGATGAACTACTCATAGAGGGTATTTTGGACTTTTCATCATATCCTTATTTTTATATACAATTTTTTATTCACTATTCCAACTAGCTTTTTGCCAAACAACATTTTTTTCTCTTCTGAATAATCGAGATTACCTTATTCTACCATTCTTCCAAAATCACACTATTCTATTCATATCACTCTTCTAGCGCTATTCCTTGATTTGCCAAACAGACCCTAGATTTGTTTCAAATGTTTTGTGTATATTTGTTATATATAAAGAGTTAATTATAGCTTTGTTCTTAATATTTTACTATTGGCTATGATTGAAAAGATCCTAAAAGATCTTATTATTTTTTATATTCTTAATATTTCATATTTGAATTGATTTTATTTCATCACGTCATGATACACTGTAAGGATCTCTTATTTTCTATTTAGATTCATATTTAATTAAAATTCTCTACATATGATAATTTTGAATAATTGATTTATTGAAAAATGATTTTTTTTATTAAATCATAATCATCAAGGTTTTTTGGTATAACAAATCTGGAAATTCAATTACAAGTTTGATAAAGGAATAATTATTTTGTTCTACATGAATGACGCGTACATTACAGTTGTCAAATAGATGTGTTGATTTTTTTAATTAGATGTTACATATAACAAACTCTAAAAATGTTACGGATTTCATCATACATATTGCATGCACTCATGATTTAGAATAATATCAACATTTCATACTTTACATCTTAAATATATTGTAATAATTAATGTCTAAAAATATCAAATAAAAAAAATTAGACATTTGACCTTTATATCAACAAAAACAGGGATGAATTTCTTCGAGATTACATGATTATTTATATTGAAAACAGAATTGTTGAAAGATTTATTTATGGTGAGATTAGGAATTTGTATGATTTTTTGGATAGTCTAGAGCTAAATTTATATTAATAAATTAATAAAGATGTATTATTTTATCGAAATATTCAAATGTACTAAAAATTTGACTTATTTTTTGCTGAGTTACGTTTGTAAAAAATATTTTCTAATTTGATTAGCACGTAATACGTTTATATTAATAATTTGTTATATAATTACTTCAACATATTATTCGTTATAGTTAATATTTTTTAGATTTTGAACTTTCAGATCTCGACATCCTCCAAACTAAAATTTTAGATCCGTGCTGATGCTATGCTTATATTTCTATTTTCTTTTCATTCGTTTGTATGAGGAACAAAATTAAGGATGCATAATTTTTCTATGTAAATTGCGAGGCGCAATGCATAATTTTTCATCCTCCAATATTGCGGCCCAAAGGAAAAATCCATTGCCAGTTGCAGAAATCATAACTGAGCTTGTATACTATTAAAAATTGTTCTCCTACGACCTACGTCCTCATCACGAAAATTTATAGAATCATTCTAAAACACTCCCAAATTCTACTAACTTTATAAGCTCTAAAGAACATCCCCTTATGAGTTATATCCTTTAACTCTAAAGATATTGTAAGAAACTATTCATAATTTTAATAAATTTATTTCAAAATAGTAGTTGAATAATAATGATGTTGATAAGAATAAATTAATAAATAATAATATATAGTAATGTTGATAATTGAATAATAATATTATGATATTAATAATAAATAACGATAAAAATAAGAGCATTTTCATTGCTAAAACTCTTAGAGTTTCTAATCTGATGTGACAGTTTCTAAATGAGTTTCAGGGATGTAGATGAGTTTCTTATTTAGCAATTTTGCTTGATCAACACAAATTATATATCCAAAAAGTAGGGTTATCCTTGTTTAAGTTACTGAATCTCGTAGAACTTTTGTTTATAATTCCTCATTTTTCACAAAAAGTTCGAGTTACTGCTATCAAACTTGTTTAATTTCCAGAAAGGAAGAAATTGAAACGATCGGAGCAAGAGTCAGGGTTGTAGAGCTTAACTTAGCCAACATCCAAGCTTCACAGTAGCGACATTGCGGGCCGAAGGATTTTTCCTTCAGGTCGCAATGTTACTTTTATCCTATGTTGGGTACTTGGTCATTTCTCCACTCTACAGCAGCGACATTGCAGGCCGAAGGATTTTTCCTTCAGGCCGCAAGGTTTTTGTTCTCTGCTGGATACTCAGCCATTTCTCTCATTTCCTCTACAGAAGCGGCATTGCGGGCCGAAATTTTTTTCTTTCGGGCCGCAATATCCTTTTTTCTTGCACTACTTAGCATTTTTCTCTACAAACACAATCCTTCATGCCGCAACCTTTACATTGCACCCCGCAATGTCGGCAGTCACCAATGTGACAATTCCAACCCCTTAGCGAAATTTAGTGATTGTGAATCCTTTGGGGCGCAATTTTAATCCTTCGGGCCGTAATGTCTCCTTTTGCTGCTGGAACTTGATCATTTTTAGCGGATATTTGGCACCTTTTGACACATATTCGAATTTTGAACTACACACTTCATTTAAAAGACTCCAGATCTCTTCCACCAGGGGGATGCTTCATTTGAGACAGATTTTAGAGAGAGAAATAGTGAGAGAAAGGGAGAGAGACCGAGAGATTGATTGAAAGACTAGAAAAGCAATTGGAGAAGAGATTTGGCCTAGGGTTCTTGATTTATTCTTTCTCTCTTCTTCCTCGTGCGTTGTATTGATTTATCTTGTTTTTCTTTCTTATTTTCTGCCATGAGTGAGTAGCACTCTTTCTAGGAAGATGTAAACTCGAAACTTTGTTATTTATTTACTCGGATTTAGTCTTATACTTGATGATTGATTGTTGTGATTTATTTCTGTGAATTATCTTGCAAATCTAGGGTTTTAGAATTTTAATCGAAAGATTGAATTGTGAAACTTATAGCACGGAAATAGACTAAGTTTAAGCCAAGTATTGAAAGATGAAGCATCAACTTAGGGGTTAAATTAATTCAACGATTTGTTGGCACATTAAGAACCGAAAGGTGATGTGTGCATAATAATTATTGAATTCATCAATTTGCGCCTAGTAAATTCAGATCATACCAATTAGGTATCGAAATGGTGATGTTGAATATGATTTGGATATGGTATTAAGTCAAGTAATTATACTTAACACCAGTCTTTATTTCACAAATCCAAAACAAGAATCAGAATCATCTTGTATATCAAGTAGATAGATAATGAAGTGAACAGTTGAAATCTGAAAATCAAGTCCGTTAATCAAATCACCTTTCTTTTGCAAATTTCTTAGTTTTAACTAAAATTCAGAATCAAACTCAACTCAAACATTGAAACCCTTAGATTAGTGAATAGTTTAGAAATGAGTAAATCAATTGTCCCTATGGATTCGACACTCCAAGTACTACCCGACTAGATCGTGCGCTTGCGATCAAATTAGGTACAATCTAGGGTTATTTTATTAGCAAGATAGTCCGCATCATTGCTCTAGAGTTTCTTATTTAGCAATTCTGCTCTAGAATTTATAAATTCGGATATGGCTTAATCATTGGCTAAAATTAATCGGTCTCTCACAACACTTGTAGTATTTGCTGATGGCAATTAAGAAACTCTAACTTTTAGTTTCAGAAATGGAGGATTTAAAAACTAAATAAAGATTTATTTTCTAAAACTGGTGCGACAATTATTTAGAAACTCCAAGAGTTTCAGAAATGAAGATGCTCTAATAGTGCTAACAATAATAATACTAATAATAAAAACTAATATTAATATTAGTAATGATATTATTATTAATGATAATATTAATCATGATGATGACAATAACAAAAATAATGATGACGACGATAACAACAACAACCACAATAGTATAATAATAATTCTGAATTGGAAGTCCCACCAAGACACAATTTGAAAAAATAATTTATATTATCTTAAAAGCACCTTAAATTATACGATTCTAATTCTTTTTTATTCTTACTTATTCTTTTCTTATTTTTTTAGCCCTCTTTGTATTGAGATGCAAGATCTAACATCTAACTCTTTTGAGAGTGCGTTTGATATCATCAATTATTTTCAAAATAAAGTGAAAGCAAGTTATTTTAGAAAAATATTTCTTCTGTATTTTTTGTTGTGATTAATATCAATAATTGGAAAGAAGAAGAATTCTAGGAGAAAGAAAACAGTAAAAACTATGAGAATATGAAATATTTGAGTCATCTTTCTCAAGAAGCACTCTTCTACCAAATTTATGAAAGGAAGTTATTATATTTTTCATCACCTTCTTCCACTTAATTTCAATAATGTTAGGTATTTTTTTCTTCACGAATTGTTTTTCTTCCAATTAATTCTGAAAGAAGAGGTGATACCAAACACATCCTTGGGGTGCTATATATTTGTTTGTGCTCGTGAAAGTATAAATCCACAATGACCTCTTTGAAGTCATACTACTTAGCTACCACTTGATATACTAGATTATTTGTAATATTTTTCTTAATTGTTCATGTTTTTGCTTATTTATTCACATTTATTTCTTAAATAAAGAGTAAAGGTTTTATTTCTAACTTTTGCTTCAACCAAATATGAATTTTAAACTTGGTTTCTACTGTATTGAATTATAAACGTCACGAGATTCTCTTTTGATTATTGATAATATTGAAAAGGTGCGAAAGGATGGAGGCTGCAGCGAACCAAAAGGCGACTCAAAAGGTGATCTGGAAAGGTGAAGCTTATTTAGTCGGAAACCACCACAACAACCCCACTGCTCACGACAAACACACCATTACCACACACAAACTACTACACCCTCAACAACCAAACCTTAAAGACTGAGCTTCTCAACAACATAAAGGTCATGTACATTAAACCCCCTCGCTACCAAGGAATGACAGACTATGCACATGAAGAATAAGCAACCAGTATTCAAGGCAGAACAAGACAACAAATGATATCGTTGTTTGCAGCAGGGACATGTTAAGAGATACTATATCAACAAGATAAGATGTTATAAATGCAGATGATTCGACCACGTAATAGTTGTTTGTTCCTACATAAACCCATTAACACAAACACCTCCAAACATCCTCACAATCCTCAGACAACCGCATCATTACTTCACAAGCGTATTACCCACCACCAGAACCAAACTCGCCACCCACAACTCACACGCCTTCATACCACCCATCACCCAGAACCAGCTCATCAATCTCACCCCAACTCAAACAAATGGACTTTAACCTAGATCGTCCACAACTTCGGGACATTTACAGGCTATCGCGCGAAACTTTGAATAAGGACAAGTCTTACTTCTTGTTAGAAGGTTTTATTATCATGTTGCAAGGAGCTCCCTCCCTTGACCTTCCACACCTCATGGCAAGGAAATTACATATGATACATGAAGGTGCAGAGCAATACTACTAGATCCATGAAGCCACTGTATCACCATATCTCATCCTCGGTCCTAACTCGTTCTGCAGAGATGTTGTGGTCCAAGCTGGTATTTATTAAATTTCGGAAATGATTGTAAGATTCAGGGTTGTAGAATGGAGGCCACGATTCGGTATGGGTTAGGATCTGCCTTTATACCAAATTCGAGTCAAGATAAGAGGTCTTCCGTCGCAAGCTTGAACACACCTAGAAATTCAAGGAGTCTTACAACAATTTGGGCACTTCATCTGTATCCTACCTTTTGGTCGGGCAACAGGAAACTATATAGAGATATCACTGTGCTGGTCAAGACGAAGTTTCCATCACATATAAGTATAGAACACATCAATACACGTATAGGGAGGGAGATCATGCTACCCCAATAGACATCATTATCAACCGTTGGAGATATGCAAAGACAACCTCCATCTTCCTTCAAGAATAATGCTCAAGAGTTGTGCAACCAGATGGTTGTGCAAGGAGGGTCCTCAGATGGTTCACATGCCAACTCTTCAGATTTCTCAGCAAATTACTCACCAAGATTTCCCAGAGGTTGGAACCTCCCTAATCAGCCAAATGCATCTGGCAAATGTGATAAAAAAATCTTAGCTGCCAAAAATCAAGCTCAAAATTCGAAAACCAGCATGGAGCGTCAAGAGAAATTCCAAAACTGAAGAGGAAGGCCAGATTTTTACAGCAAATAGAGGAAGGAGCCTTAGGAGAGATGCTATAGAAAATAAAAAAAGTCCATCGTTCTTCTCACAAGATTTTTAAATTTTCTAGAAAAGAACATGGTGAACCCTAAAGGGGGGCGAAAATTATTTTCTCTGCTTCCTTAGTGGCAACAAACGGATTCTTTCGGATTGTTAAAGGAAATGCCAAAGAAGACTTTTGCTTGTTATTCCCTCTTCAAGAAGTGAATACGGATCCTCATTCTCATATCTTGAACTCTCAACTGATCCAGCGGTAAAAGATTCCATTTACATCGAGGCGTGCAACCCTCCAGGATTTGTGCAAATAGGTATAATCTACCTAATTGCAGAAATTATCAAAATGAATCATTTGACAAAAAAAACTATAAGTATAATAAAGAAAAAGAACCTTAATTTAAAATTTTAGTATTCTTTTTGCAAATAATGGGCAATTTAATTTCTAATGGTAATTCCTAAGTCTCAACAATTATATCAGTTCAATTTATACAATCAATCGATATGGCTTAATGTTATTCTAATTTGCAGAAGCGTAAACGATTGTAAGCAATTTCAAAGCTAGCAATTCAATTAATCTCAACAATCAAATGATAATTAAAATAAATAGATGAGTTGAGAAATCGCAAACAAAATGAAGAACGCATGACACCGACATATTAACGAAGTTCGGTTATTGACGAGCTTACTCTCCGGGACTCTCGATCCCCCGACGCGATAACAAGGTTGAGCCGTTTACACTAAACACTAAAGGTCTTTTACAAGGTTGAACTTGGTCTCTTTACACGCAAAGGTGTATAACCAAGCAAAAACAAACACAAATGATAAAGAATAAAGTTGCAAAGTATTTTCCTAAATCTCACAAAGAATTTGGTTGATTTACAGTAGTTAAGCTTAAGAGTTTTGAGCAAATAACATAGAGCTTTTTAATGGAGTTTTGGTTGCTGTAATTATTTGGAATAATTGGGCAAGAAAAAGGAAGGAGGAGAGAAGAATTTGTTCTATACAATAACCATGAATTAGGGTTGAAAGCCAGAATTCGTCCCAAATCGTTGTGACGGTTCATGAACAGTTACACAACGGTTTGAACTGGATTTTTTCTATTTTTGGGCGCCAAACCGTTACACAACGGTTTGGAATCGTTACACAACGGTTTGGAACCGTTGCAATGGTTTAGTTGTTCGTTGGATTTTTTATGAGGGTCATGTTTTTAATTTATTAATAGTATCACACTTTTAATGTAAACTAGGTCTAATAACAATTAAATATATAGTACAATCTTTTTATTTGTAAACCCCCCAAATATTTGGCATGTGATGTTTCAGAGCTTTATTCAAGTGTTAAGGTAATTATTTTTTAGTTTTAGGGACCAAAGCAACATTTAGTTTGTTGCCTCCCTTTCTGAATTTGCATTCTAATAAAATGTGTCCCATTTTACAATAATAGTTACAAAATGCACATATAGGAGTATTTTCCACTTTCTTACAAAATGAGTTTTAAATTACTTCTTCAATTTTTTAGTTTGACTCATTAAAGATATGGGAGTTTTGTAGACATAGTTTTGTTTGTTAAGATTTACATTTTGTTTAGGAATGGGTTGATAATGTTCTAAAATTATGTTGAGAAATAAATTGATTATGCTCAGTTCTTTGAATTGGTTTTACTAAAGGACGTTGATTTTTAATTTCATAGCACTATCCACCGAAACCTTTGAAATATATATTTTGATATCAACTAGACTTAAGTGTGTCTTTGGGTTGGTTTTTAAACACTCTTTGACCTACCTTAGTATTCTCAATGTTGTATTTATATTGAAATGATTGATTGTGCTTCTTGTCAATTTAATACATGTAGGCTTCACATATTTAGCAATTAATTCTTGAATTTGCTTTTTATTATTTTTTTCACCCTCGAATCTTTTGAATTCTAAATGGGACGTCTTCTCGTAATCAAGACCCCATTTATCATGAGGTCTTTGTCCCTTTAAAACTTTACTCAACTCTATCTTAGTGCTATTATTTAATGTATTAGATGATTTTAAAGTTTTATTTTCTTTTTCTAGAGTTTCCACCTTTTTTTAATAATCTTATTTCTTTATTTATGATTGACAATTTTTTTTCTAACTCGTTAAATTTTTGTAGCTTTAACTCGTAATATTTCAATTTTGACTCAAGTTCACAAATTTTACACTTTAATCCTTCAATTTTATCATAATGAGTATTCTTATGGCAACAATCATTCAATAACCCCTCAATTGTATTTTCTATTTCATTTATTGATGATATAGGAGTTTCTTTTTCTCTAGAATTTAAATTAGAGGTTAGATATACCTCACTAGCTCGGCTAGAAGAAGCGAAACATTATATTTCTTCATCTTTCTATATTGCCTTTTCTTTTGATTTTGACGTGTCCATAGTCATGCAACATTGATTCTTTTCCATAGTTCTTGAAGAAACCGTCTCTTGTTGCGCCTTTGAGGCTAGCTATTCGTTTGTGGTTGTGCTCTCAATGGTGTGTTTGCCTTCATCTTCTCTTACACTACAAATGTCAACATTAGATACCACATCTATTAGTTTTGTTCCTACTGACATTGAGTCTTCATCGAAATGTCTCAAGAGAGTGGTCCATATTTCAAAAGCATTTGAATTCTCATCAAATATTTCGGTTATGGACTCATCAACCGAGTACAATAATGCATTCACGACATAGTCATTATCTTTCTTTTTCTTTTTGAAATTTTTGATCAAGATGGTGGTGCCTACTTCATAGGTTGGTGCATATTCTTTATTATCGTATACCAAACTTCAAGCATTTCCAAATAGTTTTTCATTGGCATTCTTCAATACAAAAAAATTATAACAATTTTGGCCAAATATTGGAGGTTCTTCTATATGCCTTGGAAATACCATTTTGTGGATCTTTGTTTGAAACTAAGTGTGCCTTAGTTTACAAATTCAACCTGTTTTGATACCACTTCTTGAACTCTAGAGAAGGTGAATAGGGTTATTTAAAAATCTTAGAATTCTTTTTGCAAATAATGCGCAATTTAGTTTCTAATGTTAATTCATAAGTCTCGACAATTATATCAATTCAATTTATACAATCAACTGATATGGCTCAATGTTATTCTAATATGCGGAAGCGTAAACAATTGTAAGCAATTTCAAATCTAGCAATTCAATTAATATCAACAATTAAATAGCAATTAAAATAAATAGATGAGTTGAGATGGGCTATTGACGAGCCTACTCTCTGAAACTCTCGACTCTCCGACGCGGTAACAAGTTCGAGTCATTTTCACTAAACACCAAAGATCTTTTACCTGGTTCAACTTGATCTTTTACACGTAAAGGTAGAGAACCAAATCAAAACAAGCACAAATGCTAAAAAACAAAATTGTAAAGCATTCTCCTAAATCTTACAAAGGATTTGATTGATTTAGAGTAGTTAAGCTTAAAAATTTTGAGCCAATAATATAGAGCTTTTTAATGAAGTTTTGGCTGTTGTAAGGGTTTGAAATAATTGGGCAAGAACAAGGAAGGAGAGAAAAAAATTCCTTTTATGCAACAGTCAGAAACTAGAGTTGAAAGACATAATTCGTCTCAAACCATTGTGAGGACAGATTGTGGGCAAATTGTGGTTCAGTAAAAGAATTATATTTTTGAGTCATTAGTCATAAATAAGAAACTTTACTCGTATCTTTGTAAATACTGTAAATATTCACTCTTCCTTACAAACTCTGTAACTGGTTTTATTAATGAAATTTGAGTGCTTTAACTCTCATCCTTTGCTAAAACAAGATTATTGATAATATTAAGGGCTATATTTATGATTATGCATCATGCATATCAAGAAAGGAAGTACCTAACACACCAAGTTTATCACATAATTTATTAATATAATTGCGTCACCACTTTTGAGATAATTCATCAAGTGCCCGTTACATGAGTGGGCCCATTTTGTAGAAAGAGACAGAAGAAAAGGACACAAAAGGCCATAATCTACAAGGCCTCACATGATGTATGTATGGTCTTAGATTTTATGTTAATGAAAAGGACATGAAGATAAATCCGATCCGTCGTTTTCCTTTTATTTCTTTGAACGTTGATACAACACTTCAGATTTTGTTCCTTCATTTTTTCGCTAACACTGATGCGTGGGTCTCATGTTTTGATCATGCTTTGATTTTAGGGGATCATGTCTTTTGAGGCATCTCAGGGGCAGACGGAACAGGGGAGCTTTTGAAAACACTGTTCATGCTACTGTGAAAATAAACAGCGTCGACCAATGTTACGTCATTGGTATATAGAATAGAATATAGAATATATAAAATAGTAAACAGATATGATCAGAGATTTTGCCACCAATTGCTTCAGCGAGAAAGAGACATGGCTGGGACTCGCACCTTACGTTACCTGGTTAGGTTTTGAATTGAATCGGTCAAGAGAAGAACGACTGGTCGCTGAAGTACGACCAGAAATGTTTCTATTTGAACCAGATATTTCATATTTCAGATTGCACTTTGCACGATCGTACAACTAATTTGGAAATGGCAAAGAACAATTAATTATTTGATAGCTTCTGTTCATTTTTTTGTTATTCAGGGTATTGCCAAGATAATTAATAAAGGTTGTGGGGTTATCCGTTATCATGTGTTCAAGTTCAAGTCACTACATATCAAATTAGACCCAAATAAAAGTTATGCAGTCATTCTTCAGATAATTTAAAATTTTTAGATATTAGAGTTATTTTTTAAGTACTGCCTAAAAATGAAATATTTTCAATTCGAAAAGTATTAATTTAATATTCCTAGGAAATTTCTTTAATATTTTTTTAATAAAGATTTACGTGCCATAAATATAACTCTTGAAATAGACATGTAGAAGTCACACAATAAGTCAAACACATAAATCACATTTTTTTTAATAAGAATTAGATTACAACACAATAAATACAGTTTAAATAAGGAGATAGATGAGTCGTCACGAGTCATCCAACTAAACAATAATGAAAGAGAAATTAAATTAAAGGGACAATATTGTTGATGATGCAGCATAGCTAAAAAGCTCGGAGGTTTAAGTCTCTTTATGGAATATCAGTATAAGTTTCGTTTTAATAGGCTTTAATTATGAAAAAAACAAATTATAAGAAAATTTAATTAATTGAAATTGTGAAACATACAGTTGGAAGTTTCATATTAATTTTGACGGTAATGCAGTCAAATGAATTAGAGACTCCTCTCTGCCAATCTGCATATAAATTTCGCATGCAGGTACTGGGGCCTGCAACACCAATTCCTACAATCTGAGACATCAAAGCACCACCAAGAGTGCATATCTTTACATGACTTATGCTGATAAATAGACTGACCACCACTGATAACCTCGTTCGAATTCGAAGAGGTTGGTATCTGCTGAACTTCTGCCATATGTGCAAGATGCAGGAGGATACCATGAAACACCTGTTTGTCACATGCCAATACGCTGCTGATATCAGGAAATATGCGACAAAAGTCCTATCTGATGGAACCAACAATTTATATACTGGTACGCTAGGATGCAATCGCACACACTTCTATTGGAACAATCAGAATCCTCCTGTGAGATGGTCACATACTTTGTGCTTTGGAGAGAAATGTGGAGAAGGATATTCTCCCCGACAAGGAACAATCGGTGCGAGCAACAATCGGATAAATTCTACAAGAATGACGGCAATGGTTTCCTCATGACAGTTCAAACGCATAGGCTTAGAAGATAGAAGGTAACCTGCTTAAGGGCGAATGGCATGCATATTACACAAGCTTCAGTTCTGTTTTTTTTTTATATATCATGTAATATGAATTCAAACCTCTATTTCTCATCTTATATTTTTTCCTCATCCCCTCCTCTAATATAGATTAAACATTGTACATGTACCATTACTTGTGATTAATGAAAATTTGGAGGTAAAAGCCCTCATCTTTTTCTCAAAAAAAGTTTCATAGTAATTGGATATTTATTCATGATATAACACAAGATCAGATCTACTGTACAATATAACTGTTAATGAAACGATTATGACATTCAATTAAATATAACAAAAAATAAAAGATATATATAGTTGCAGGATTATATTGTCAATAACACAATGTTTCTGAGTTCACATTTTAGATTCTTTTTGTTCTCAAGTTTGAATGACTTTTTAAACCATGTCACACCTAATTGGGATGGTAATAATCTGATCTTAACCCATTGTCGCTCCTATCCCCTTGCATGCTTTTGACTTTATTTTAGAACTTGCTCTAATTATCTTTTGCCAAATAAAGCACAATACGTCGACATCATATACCATGTCATGAAAAAGATGGCACAAATGCTGACTTGAGCCTTAATTAATTTCTTCCAAGTGGCGAAAATGATGAGAATCGACCCTAATTTAATTGAAGCCAATGAGCATGTTGAAAAAGAAAGTGATCTTTTTCTATTGCAAAAAGCAAAACGACCACGCTACTCTCTCTGGATTAGCACTCAATCTTAATATCCGCTGTTGCCTTTTACGAAATATATTCATTTATTATCCAACTTAATAGAAAAATAAACGAAGAGAAATGAAAGCAAATTAGAAGCTTCTTGTTCTTTTTTTTTTGGTTTCTTCGGAATCATTCACCCACGCTGTAAATGAATTCGGATCAGATGTAGCGCAACACCGGCGCTACATCTATGATGGATCGTCCGATCCATATGCTGGAATGCGTTGAGATTCATGTTCCTAAACTTTACCTCTTGTATGATTGTATCGTATCGTGAACGGTAGATTCATGTAGTGCACAACATTCGAACCGTTGACAACATGTAGCGTAGGTGTTGCGCTAATCGGATCCGGACCCCAACAGAAAGGGTGCCAAGTTCTCAAGTACATAGCCTGAATACACTTTTTTAGTCTTATTGATGATGTCTTTTGTACTAACGTTAATGTAATAGAATTGGGGTGCACTTTTTTTGCACCATATGAGTGCAAACTTTGTCTTGATCGTCCGATCTACTAAACATTTTTTATTTGACAATACAAAACTCTTTCAAATCATATTGTTAACGATTGAACATTCGATCTTAATCTAACGATAGAGCACACCCCTCGGGTGCAGTACTGGTCCGATAGAGTTGCCTACAGGGCCTTAAATAGGGGCGGATCTGTTATTAGGCAAGCCCAGGCAAGTGCTTGGGCTTGATTTTCAGAAAACAATTTTCTATCACTACTATATTTTCTGAAGCCTCAAATTTCCTAGTCCATAATACAGAAGTGCCTGGGCTTGATTTTGTTTTGTGCCTAGACTTACGTATCTTCATCTTCATCGTTTTGTTTCTTCTCTCGTCTCGCCTCGACTTCACTCGCGAATTGCGATCCGACAAGGTTTAGGCTGTGGCGACTCTCTCCCGTCTCGGTCTCGCCTCCAACTCGCGATTCTCTCCCGTCTCGCCAACTCACTCAATCACTCGCCTCTCGGCTGTGGGTTGTGGCGACTGGAGATTCTCTCCCTTCTCGCCTCGAATTCACTCGCGAATTGCGATTTGGTAGCGGCGACTCCAACTCTCCAAGTGCAAAGTCTCCAAGGCTCCAACTTTGAAAGGGGTTGCCACTCCCAACCTTCGAGCTTCTTTCAACCTTCTTGGTATATTAACTTTTTTGTTTTCTCCCTTGCTTCGCTGGGTTTAAAAGCATTCATCAAATGACTCTATAATTGATCTTTTCACAAGAGCAAAGTACAATAGTTTGATTGAGAAATATAAAGCTGAAATGAACAAATGAAAAGAAAAGTGTGGGCCCAAATTCTATGCATTGACAGCTTGACAGCTTGATGTTTGTAGGCACTGGCTGATTGGCGCACTGGTTTTTGCTTGACAACTTGATGCCTTGACTACTTCTTTGATTCGATTCCAGATTTCAGTCTAAGTTCATTTCTTTTTCCTTTCCCTTTTTCTCAATTTGAATTGCAGCAATCAACAAAACTGCGCATTATTTGAATTTCTCAGTTTGAGAGAAGTCATTATTTAGGGTGGTTGACTAAGTTCAGTTTTGTTGAATTGCAACAATCAACAAAACTGGGCAATGGTCGAATTAAGTTCAGTGCTCTAATTAATTGATTTTCTCTATTTTATTGTAGCAATGGTCAATAGAGAAGTACTACAACAGAACTCCTAGACAATCCGAATCAAATCGCAAGAGAACACGCTTGGATGTCGGGTCAGCATTTGTTGTTCCTTCCGATCCTGGCCTCCGACCACCTATTTGCACGTATCATGCAAATGACCTTCATAAGATTAGAAGAAAGTATTTGCAAACTGGTCCTCGCCAACCTATATTACATGATTTTCCCCAAACAACTTTTGGTGACAAGCAACAAAGATTCAACAAAGCATGGTACAATCTTTATCCATTTTGGTTGGAGTATAGCATTGAAAAAGATGCTGCATATTGCTTGTGTTGTTATCTTTTTAAGCCAGAGAATCAAGAAGGTGGTGGAGAAGCTTTTACAACCACAGGCTTTCGAAACTGAAAATGTAAAAAATGCCTTGATGACCATGTTGGTGGACTAAATAGTGCTCACAATTTTGCTCAAAGAAAATATCAAGACCTAATGAAACCCGAACAGAATATTCATAATATTCTCGAATTGCAAAGTAGGCGTTCTCTAGATGACAATCAAATGAGATTAACCGCTTCAGTCGATTGCATTAGGTTTCTCTTATGTCAAGGCTTGCCTTTTCGTGGGCATGATGAATCGGAGTATTCGAAAAATCGAGGTAATTTTCTTGAATTACTTAGATTTTTTGCTGATCACAACTTAGGAATTGGAGGTGTTGTTTTGCAAAATGCTCCCAACAATCTAAAATTGGTGGCTCCTGATATCCAGAAAGATATTGTTCATGCTGCTTCAATTGAGACTACAAACAAAATAATTGAAGAGCTTGGAGATGAATCGTTCTCTATCTTGGTTGATGAGTCTCGTGATATCTCTTACAAGGAGCAAATGGTTGTTCTGTTCAGATTTGTTAGTAATCAAGGGAAAATTATTGAGAGGTTCTTAGGAATTGTGCATGTTTCAGACACAGCAGAAAGCTCACTCAAAGTTTCACTTGAAGAGCTCCTTTGCAAGCACGAATTGAGTTTTTCTCAAGTTCGTGGACAAGGATACGACGAAGCTAGTAACATGAGAGGTGAATTTAATGGGTTAAAGGCACTGATTTTGAGGGAGAACAATAGTGCATATTATGTTCATTGTTTTGCACATCAACTCCAGCTAGTTCTAGTGACAGTGGCAAAAAACCATGTACGCATAGCTTCTCTTTTCAATTGACTTCTGATTGTCCAAAATACTATTGGAGCTTCATGTAAGAGACGTGATAAGTTGCGTGAGAATCGTGCAGAAGAAGTAAAAGTGGCACTTGGAGATGGGGAACTTGTAACTGGAAAAGGATTAAATCAAGAGATTAATCTTACACGTCCCGGTGACACGCAGTGGAGCTCACACTATGTTTTTGTAGTGAGCTTAATCTTGTTGTTTGGACCTGTTATTGAAGTGCTTGGTGATATTGTGGAGTATGCAACAGAGTCAAATCAAAGAGCTTCTGCCTCAAATTCAATTGAAGCTCTTGCAACGTTTGATTTTATCTTCGATTGTTTTTTAATGAAGAAAGTTTTAGGCATAACTAATGAACTATCACAAGCATTGCAAAGGAAGGAACAAGACATCATGAATGCTATGTCATTGGTTGTTGTGGCCAAAAGTCGTTTGCAAACCTTAAGAGATGTTGGTTTTGACTCTCTGTTGGCTGAAATTCACTCCTTTTGTACCATTCATAAGATTGATGTTTTGAAATTGGAAGACAGATGGATTGCTAAGAGATCACGGCGTGGAGTTCAAGCCATGACAAATCAACATTATTATCAGGTAGATTTTTTTTATTCTGTGATTGACATGCTGCTTCAAGAGCTTAACAACTGATTTACAGAAACAAACACTGAGCTACTTCGGTGTATGTCATGTTTGCATCCTTCGAATAACTTCTTTGCATTTGATAAGATGAAGTTAATTCAATTAGCTCATTTTTATCCAAGTGACTTCACAAACAGAGAGCTGCTAGTCTTAGAGACACAACTTGAATGTTATATATATGATTTGCGTAGCGATCATGGGTTTTCACAATTGAAAAGAATGGGTGACCTCGCTGAGATGTTGGTGGCAAAGAGAAAAGATATCATCTATCTTTTAGTATATAAGTTAATCAAAATGGCATTAATTTTACCGGTTGCAACTGCAAGTGTTGAAAGAGCATTTTCTGCCATGAATATTGTTAAAACCCGTTTAAGAAACCGAATGGGAGACCAATGGATGAATGATAACTTGATCACATATATTGAAAAGGATGTGTTCAAATCCGTTACTAATGAGGCAATCATGAAGAGGTTTCAGAACATGAAGACACGCAAGGGTTATTGCTCTTATTAGATTGAGTATTTCTACTGTTTTGTTTTTTGTTAGGAATTGGGTAGCTATAGTTAAGAATTTTTTGTTATACTTGTTGGCTAGTTGTAAAGGGAAAAAAATAGCAGTAACATGAAATGACTTATACTTTTGAGTTGTTAATATGAAATGAACAGTACTTTTTGGTGTATGCTTTTATGAAAAAATGTTCCTTTTCAGTTTTATGATTATCAATATTTTTTAGCAATTTGATGAGTGCCTATGCTTGATTTTATATCTGGATCCGCCACTGGCCTTAAATATATGTTCCTGAGCCCAAAATCTTTTTTAGAAAAAAAACCCAAAATCTTTAGACATTATCAAAATAAAGCCCAAAATCTGAGTAGCTTTTAAGGCCTGAGAAGCATGAGCCAGAATCCCATTGTAAAATCATGTTACCTTATATCTTCCCATGTTTTTTTTATGGTGAATTCACCGTGTCCTCTCTTCTTGTTCTACCTCCTTGCATTTACCTTACGCGAGGAAACTCAAGGTAGAGGAGGCGGGTTGGTGAGATCCTGTATTTTAAAAGTGGCAATGTTTGGATTTGGTTTTAAGGTTTAAAACATAGTATTTGAACCGTAAAATGTATCGTGTGCCGGTGGATATTAGTTGTAGTATTTAGGATTAACTGTGTGAATATTTGTATCTATATCTAATTTTATTTTTATTGTTTGCTTTTGGTTATATATGTATGTAAATTTGATTATAGAAATACACAAAAATAATAATCTTTCAATACGCTTGCAATTTGTACATTAATTTGTAGAAACAATATATGAGAAAACTGTAAATTAAAGCGAAAACAATACTTCATTCGATGTTTTGTCGGAATATTCACTTGAATTTGATTCGGTTGTTTTGCAAGCTTTCTCCTTTTGTTCTTCTCATTTGTCTCTTAATTGCCTACATAATTGATGCGGAATCTTCCAAAAGAACGTGATATTTGCCTGCATAATTCGACAACACTGGTGTAGCATCCGATGAAGAGGCGTACAACGTACTGTCACTTTTCCCTTTTTCTTTTTTATTTTCTCTAAGAGTACTTTTTCTTTTAAGAGAGATAAGTTCTGTTGAGATAGAGAGTGTGTACATATCATGAGGACCATGAGTTTTTTTAGAAGGAGTGCATGGCAACTGAGGCAGGCAAACCAATAACTAACACGCATGCAACAAGGCAACATGCCAACAACATTACTCTGACATAAAAATGATAACGAACAAAATTATTGGCACAGAAGTCCACTTCAATTGCCACATATAGTATCATCTGGTGTTACTTCATCAGTGGACCACACAACATCACCAAACTTTTCGATCAATTTATGCATTAACATTCACAAGAAAGAATAGATGTGCACAAGTTAAATTACAATATATAAAGACAGTGCAATAAGAAAGCAAAACAAAAACATATCGGCAACTGAGGCACGCAATCAATCTTGGACACAAATTAGAACTTTAGTGCTCTCATCATTTAGAGAGCTTCTAATGGAACTTAGTGTTCTACCATCAGTACTAAAGGTAGACTCTGATGCCACTGTTTAAATTGGGACAACCAAAATATCCCTAGTTAATCTTGCCACATTAGGATACTTTGGACATTTGAGTTTCCACCATATCAATATATCAAAGTCATGATCCAAGCTAATTTCATCAAGTGGTTTAGCTAAGTACTTCTCTAGCTCTGATTTTGTGGGCTCAGAGACCTTCTTAACAGACATAGTATTTTAAACCAGCCCTTGTATCAGTATTGATAAAGCTTGATGCGACAGAGCTTCTCCTAATTATCATATAACAAGCAAGCAAACATCAAATTTATTGAACAATTTAACCAAATAAAGCACAAGTATTCATTGAACAAATATAGCTTGTGTTCAATCTGGAACTGACAACTTAGGTTGGACTTGGAGTGTGCCTGCATGCATTCATTGAACAACTCCTCCATGCATGCAACCAATTTGGCCATGAAATTTGAACAATTATCAGGATACATCTTATCAAGATAGTACTCAACCACTGCTAGCTTGCACCTAGGATCAAGAATACAAACAATACCCAACAGAGTGTTTCTAATGGTCCGACACTTGTCCCATTTGACCATCATTTCTCTGCCCATTCGTAGAACAAAGGGATATGAATTATCTTTCATTTTCTTAATATTAAGGTATACCTCACAAAACTTAGTAAAGAATAGATATAGTGTTGGATATTTGAAGCCATTGAGTTTATTTGTGGCAACATAAAAAATTTTCAAATAAGCAACTAAGGCATCAACATGAACTAAGTCTTGTTCTGTGGAGCAGTATGTATAGACTTTATCAACTGAAGTATATTGATTGATAGCCTCACGTAACTGCAATGCCAACTCTAGCATTAAGTACGTGGATTTTCAACGTGTCTGCACATCCCAGACTGGCTTCTT
>CAXKVX010002863.1:0-34555 GCA_964058865.1 Eleocharis quinqueflora | reverse complement strand
TAATCGTTTTTACTGTTTTTGCAGTAACTGATGGACCTCCTCGAAAAATTCAGGCAGGTCGTCCAGATTCTCCTGAAGAATATTCATCCGTGAAGTTGGGTTTATCCCAATCTCGAAAAGGTGGCCAAGGACCTGAACTGTTTGTTATCGGTACCAGCACCGGCATCAGCGCCAACTTCATCCAGCAAGAAGAGAAAAATGGACAGTAAATGCAAGAGCAAGGGCACCATCACCATCACCAACACCAAGGAGAACAAGAAGTTCAAGAGAGACTTCGGAGATGAACTATGTGACACCACATCTGAGTCTACCCCAGGTTCAGGTTTCGATTCGGGTTCGAGTTCAGGTTCAGATTCAGTTGATTGGGATGCTTTGATTGATTTGGACTCTAATGGTGCTAGTGATGAAACGGCCAATGAATGGGGAAGGCCATGACAGTGGAACAAAAGTAAAAATTAGTCCTCGGAGAGGTTTTTCTATTTTGTTTGTATAAGATTACTCTTTTTTTTTGTTGCGTTTGAATAGGTTTACATGAGTTTTTTGTTTGTAACCCTTAACATTGTTACAGGTAAACAATTATATTATGATAAACAATTATGTTTTTGACTCTGTTGTGCATTGTTTTGTTAGTAGCAAGACTACTCAACTATCAGGAGTTACTCCATGTTTGGTAATTCTATTCACTGGCTGCACTATGCATAAACGTGCAAAAAAAATTCAATGTTTTGCACCTTTTGCACGTTTAACTAAACGTAAACGCAAATACAAGAAAATTTCATAAACGTGGCGTAAGACGCAATAGATAAATCTTTACGCTCGTAAAATGCAATGTAAGACATAAGAGGATATTTGCGTGATCATTTCGTGCGTTTGACATCTCTAGTTATGATATTACAAATGTGGGCCATCTTCCATATTTAATTTAAGCATCAGATCACTATTTTCATATTTTGGCCTAATTCACGGATATTCAAAATTCCCAAAATTTATATTCAAATAATTATCTAAATTCATATTCGTATTCGGTTTTGAAATTTGAAAATTTATTCGCATACGTATCTGATAAAAAATTATTTCTATCTATATCCATCGAAAATATCCATATTTTTATCCGATACCCATTAAATTCCAATTTGAATTCGAATAATCGGACAAATATTCGACTCGGTTGTACCCTAGAACTGCTAAGTGGTATATGCATGCTATATTTTAAATGCATTCCGTAGGGCAACATAAGCAATAGCATATGCAAGAGTTTAATTCACACACAGCAAAATTTGATTGATGACAAAAAAAAAAAAGTAGCTGTAAGCGTCAGTAAATCAATTAAGACAAAATTGTAAGGAGAATATAATAATTTCTAAATGTAAATGCATAAAATTGTAGGCATTATTTACTGCATTAAAGAAATTTGGGATATTGCCAACTTTTAAGTTTAGTTGTGATTGTGATTTATTTCCCAGTTTTGGTTGTTAATTGCAGTTTAATTAAATTGTTAGGTTCAGGTCCGTTCCAAACAATTGCTGGTATTTTAAACAAAAGAAATGTTTAGAACTTGAGCTTTTGAAAATGTCACTTTCTTTTTGTAGCTATTAGTTAACATTGGCCGACCATTGGATGCGCTGATCAAAGCATATATGGCTTTGTCTCACTTGAAATATTTGTTACTTCCAAAACGGTTTGTCGTTTTTCCTGAAGAATTAACTAACAAGAGATTAGGGTTTTGAATTTCAGAGAGCATTATTGCCAAAGTCTGTCAAGATTTGCAAAAAGGATAAAAGAAATGAAAATTAAACAAATGTTGCACTTATGATGAAGAAGGTTTCATGAACACAGAAAGAGGTCCTAGAAAAAGAAACGGATCAATAGACAAATAGATTAATGGTATTATCTATAAGATTACATCTAATTTTTATGAACTTCTATGATATATCGAACTTTACTTATATCGAAATTAACGGTAAGATATTTGAGAAAAAATATTATTTAAATTTAAAAACTAAAAGCACAGTTGTGTTACTAATTACTTGGATAAGGCATGTATCAAATTTGGATCAATTTGAAAAATATTTGATTTACCATCAAACAATTCAAAATTTATGATGGTTGAGTTTATAATGAATGGATAATTAAAAAGCAAAAACTTGTGTACTCCAAAAAATTGATAAACTGGATACTCTAACTCATCTAAACCGTTCAATTCATCGAGATTGGTGAAAACTGATTCACTTTAACTTTTGTTGTGTTTTCCAAAGAAATATTTTTCACCAATCTCAATGAATTGAACGGCCCAAATGGACCGGAGTATCCAATGTATCCATCTTCTGGAGTACCCAGTCTTCGAGAGTGAGGGTATTTGCATGGATTTTAATGAAAAACAAGCTGACTACCGTGGACAATCTAATCAAAAGATGATGGCAAATAATTAACAGGTGTGTCCTTTGTGAGAGAGATTGTGAAACTGCCATCCACATGTTCCAGTCATGCCGGTTTGTTAAGAGCATAAGAAGATACATAAGCAAAGAAATATACAGGGATGCTCCACCCTGCTACAACTCCACACAAGCAGGCGAGTTACTGACAGATACCTCACAAGAGATGAAATTTCGAATTTTGGAACTCACCACCACATTCGTTATATGGCGCGAAAGATGCAGACGCATTTTTTCGGAGAAGGCACAAAATGAATTGGAAACAATCAGAGAAATCTGCAGAGAATTTATCACATGGGCAGATATTAGATAGAGGAATGCCAGAGACTACTTATTTGGCAGAGTAGTTTACATTTGCCAGTCTTCACTTTTTTATCTTTTCTTGTCTTCGGTTGATGTTTTCTTTACTTTTGTTTCTGTGTAAATAAACCCTTAAATGATCACCTAGGTGGTCAATAAATAAAATTTGGAGGCTTGACCTCCATCTTTTCTTCAAAAAAAAAAATTTGATTAACATTATATCTAATTAATTAGAAAAAAAAATCTACAAGTTTAATTTTTAATTTGATATTATTTTCAAATACATGCATCAAAATTGAATATATATATCATAAAGTTTGATATAAATCCATAAATTAAAGTTCTTAAATAATCAAAAAAGAAGAAGTAAATTTATCAAACTAGTTTCCAGTGTCAATGCACTTCTATATGACCAGACAACCTTTTTTTTTTGTCTAGTGTCAATGCATGATGATTCTATCAAACCAGAATTTCAAGTAACTTTAGATTTGTTCCTTGGTTCATCTAAAGCGATGATTGTAAATTAACTCCTAGATTTAGCTTTTGTTGTCATAATTTAGATCGTTAATTAGGTTCGTGTCTGTTTCTAACAATTCTTTTTAAACTTTCCTCCAAAAGGAAAAATAAAGGTGCTTTTACACAAAAACAAATTGTATTGATATCCTCTGCTGTGCAGATTTTTCCTGTCATAGTAATAATATTTACGAATGATTTGAATTTTTCACGTAGGATGATTGAATTGCGAATTCTCGCACAACAATATATAAGACATGTTTTCAAAATTATTCTCGAATAATTAACATGTAAAACAAAATTTATGAATTATTTCCGAAAATATGATATAATTTTTACCTATCTTTTTATATATTATTTATAAATAATACTGTTAGTACAACAAACTTTTCTCGAATTATATAATCCGTATCATACTTGATTCACAAAATTTTAATCTCGTCATAAAATATCAGGCTAAGGCCCAAATAAAGTAATATCACCCAAAATTTCCAAATAAATTGAGCCGAATTGTTCCTCAAATTCCTAGAAAGATGAATTTATTCAACTTGATGTCTGAAATTTAGTAGAACATGGGACAAAAATATGGACCAAATCTTTAACAGGCCTGTTAAAAGGTTATTTACAAATCCTGACAAAGGCGTTATAAACAGTTTAATTCTCCAAGAAGCATGCTTTTGTTTGGGCTCTGATATACTGCTGGAGATATTTTACATGATTTCTATGTCAAGTAAACAAGAAAATAAAAAAATACATATATAATCCTGATAGAGACTTCTGAATTTTTAACATATTTTATAATTAGTACGTACTTGAACCAACTTGATACACTATACAAAAGATCAATGTTTTAAACCGGACCGGACATTGACCCGGTACAGCTTCGGGTCATCGGGGTCAACCGGTTTAATCACTGCCTTTTTTTTTAAACACTGAATTTTGTTCTTAATGCTTATATTGGAAAACATATATAAATCTCACCAGTAGCAAATTACAGGTACATTACAATTCAAATTACAGAACAAACCACAATCTTCATATATAGAATGGCTCCCAAAAAGCATAGATACGTTGAATTTCTTCAATTTATTTCACGGCTTTCTCTGTGTGATTTTACCTCACACATCATGGTCCCTGCTACACTCAGGTGACATAGTAGGATACCGGGACCGATCGGTACAGTAGTTATATATAGTGTACTTCTGACGAACCCAGCTAAGGCTTCGATACTGAGGCCCATCCAAATCCCAAAAATCTTGCTGGTCCCACCACCTTTTGCCTTGTGTGGCACAATACTTCGCTTCGACCGACGATTCGCAACCGTCTATGTGGAAGCTTCGATATGAAGCAACAAATGGGGCCTTGCTCCAGTCTGTCTTTTCCAAGCCGCCACGTGTGGCCCAGTCGTCAGCATTCCATAGACTGTTGTAAATTTTCATTGGTTGGTTGAAGGGATACCTGACACCTAAATCTTTGCTGTTTTTGAACACCCTTATCGGCACATCATCCACAAAGAACCTGTTGTATTTTATAATTTCAATATTTCAAATTTAAGTTTCACAAAGCCAAGGTAATTATAGAAGGAATTCAAATGAAGTGGAATGCACAAACAGAGAGACATACACAATCTGGTACATGTTCCACAAAATTGAGTAGGAATGGTAATCCTTGGTCGGGTCGAACCAGAGATATATCCTTTGTTCTCTGTCTCCTTTCCCTCCAGTGAAAACATTTGTTTGTAGTATGTACGGTTGCCCAGTTCTGTTTCCCAAAAACTCGAAATCTATCTCGTCATGCTCTGAGTTTTGTGCCGATAGCTAAAACACCAAAAGAAGAAGAAAAATATTGTTTAATATTCAGTGTCACTAAATATTATGACTTATATATATGTTGCAAGTAATGATGAACATGTATATACATAGAATGCGGTGACAGTGCCAGCAGAGTCAGCCGGTACCAACTTCATTTGCATGCTGAAGTGTCCGAAAAGGTAAGATCCCTTTGACTGAAACCCAGTGCCTATGTATATTAAAGAGGAAAATTGATGTTACACATTGCTTATACATGACAGAAAAATGAACATGCATAAACAAAATTATGAAAGTATGCTTTACCAGAGTTTTTGTCTAAGAAAAGTTGAACTTCATTGCCACCATTCAAGTACTTTATATGCTCAGCAGCCCATGATGGCACATAATTTCTATAAAATGGTACATGTATAGGTTTTCTCACCGTACCACCAATGCTTGGTTCTAAAAGTAAACCAAGCACACATAGGTAGAGAATACTGGTATAATGCAAATCCATCTATCAATGGTATAGATGGATTAGAAAGAGAGAAGAGGGAGAAAATGGAGAAGATTTGAATGAATGTGCAGAGAATTTCTGTTAGGCGCAATTTATAATCATCAAAAACTGAGAGGCGCCCAATGCATTTAATACACATTTTTATTTAAACAAGTACACTTTCAGAGAATTCTCTTTAGTGATAAAGGGCAGAAAAATTTAAGAATGGGATCAATCATTTGTTCGAGTTGTAAACAGTATTATACATTATTTCATTGTAACTGTGAAGTCACATCAAGGGGTATATGTATTAGCTGGTTGCAGTCAATTAATGAGACCACATGCCTCTGCCTCAAATCTGGGGCTCATGCAACAAACCTAAGAACAAAGTTTTAAGATTAGAAATCGAAATTATCATCCACAGCAATGACAGAATAACTGGATAAACACCCCAGAAATAAATATATAATAGAGCACAGCAATGACAGAATAACTGGATAAGCACCCCAGAAATAAATATATAATAGAGCACAACACCCTTTACTGTGCCAATTGTACCATAAGCTCAAAATTGGTACTTTTAGAAGTTGCATATGAAAATAACTATCTCAGTCCCACGTAACTGGTTCTGTGAAAATAGTTCAGTGTATGTGCGGTGTGCCTATTTGCCATTTGGTCAGTAATATGCATCCAACTATCTATTCATTTATTTAATTAATGACATCGATCGTCTATTCTTTTATAAGTTAGATTATAAAGTTAATAAGAGTATGATTAATCCAGAAACACAGCTTCCTTATTTTATGTCATTTCCATGCATGGATGCTTGATAAAATTAACGATTTAATTTAGTCAGTAACTTTGATCTAGAGATACAATCTCTAGAGACATTTTGCTTTCACTTAATTTGATTTCGAACATCTCCCACACGAAGAGCGCCAACGGCCGGTTCTTAATTGATGTGATTTCCAAATATTTTTAAAATTGTGCAAGATTTAATACACTATTATCTAATCTGGAGAAAAGTATATCTATAATCCTCCTTCAAAAAAAAGTATATCTATAATGTTTTTGTGATTTTAGTGTTGATCAAGGTGGCAGTAACTAGCTAGTAACTAACTAAAAATATTTAAGTTTTTCTTAGGAGATAAAAATATATAAATATATAGTTGTCACAATATTCATTTTCATCGCTGTCTTTGTGCCAAACGGCCTATGATACATTGATACCATCGTCGTATATTAATTCGTTGCCATGTCACAATCTCTCATCTTCTTTCCAAACAAAATAATTATATAGCTAACATACATAGGAGCATGGCAAGCAAGTCGAGATTTCTTATCAGAACGACATAAATCATGGTCTCCATACCTTAGTACCTAGAAAATTCGTGCTAATTACATATGCCAAGTTGCCAACTCAAGCAATTATGATTTGAGCATCTCCCCAAATCAATGAAGGCCCATGATGATGCAGTTGGAATGGAATTATCATTTTGTATACATGTCACAAAAGAGTGATAGGTCGAAATCCATCCCCACATGTAGAGATGGATATGGATATGTGGGTGATGGATCATTAAATTTCATGCATGGCTTTCAATCCAAACTTTGTGGGGGTACTATAGCAAAAGGTTGATGTTTTCTGCGAGCTTGAATCTGGTGTGGCAATATATTATACACACTTTAAAATTTGAAGTGTTTATAAAATTAATACAGTGCGTAATTTTTTACAATTATACAAACTTGATCTGCTACTTGTCTCTACCTATCTGTTCTATTGTTTTATCATATTTTAAGTATTAAATCAAGTTTTAACTAGTGTAGTAGTAAGAACGTAAGATTATGGGGCTCAAGCTCCAGCAAAAACTATTTTAGAGGAAGATCTCAAATGAGGAGGGATATAATGCCTCCACTTTTGTGTGCCTTCATCGTGCTTCTAAAATCCACATCATCATCATTCATGTATTTTTATGCAACTAAATCTAGATCATTAATTGATTTTAATGAATAGTGTAGATTTGAATGTATCATGGAAGCACACAAAAATGGAGGCATTATATGTTGGAATTAATTTAATTTCAATAATATATGAACTTATATGTGATAAAAATATATATTGAATAAGGAATTGTCAATTATAAAATTAGACCTGTTACAAAGTGATCAAATTAAGTATTATTTACGGGTTCAATATGTGTCATGAGAAGCGAGGCATTTAATGTGTAGAATGCTTATTAATAACTTTATAATTTAGAGATGGTCTAAATTATATAAAATTATACGAATAATACAATTATGCTATTGGTCCCTGAAGAACACAATTTAATACGATAATATTCTGCAAATAAGAGAATGTCTGATATAAGCAAGTTCTTATTTTTGGACTCATTAAAGATTCAATAAGAAAATAGTTTCTTTATCATTAAGAAAATTATTAATTAAATTAATTATTTATTTAATTTAATGTTAGCGGAGGTTCGTTGTACATATGAATACATGATGAAGAGACGTCATGTGCACATGGGTTCATTGTATATCCTCCTGCGTTCATTGCCTACATGAAGAGATGTCATGTACAGACGCCTAATTTGCTTTTGGATATATTTAAAGGTACAGAGACCTCGTAAATAAGGTCACTCTCTCTCTCTTCGTATAAAAGAGTGTACAAAATATTAATTACAGAGAGAGGAAAGAAAATAAAGTGTATAAAGAGATTTTGAGAGGGATTACTCGGAAACTAAAGACTTTCGGTGATCAACCATGGTTGTGTCTCTCTCGAAAATCAAAAGTTATGAACCGAGGTAATTTAATTTCCAGATTAGAGGTTCTTTAGAAGATCTTTGATTAATCAAGTTCTATCATTATATCCCTCTTTTAAATCTATGAGGATATAATGCCTTCATTTTTGTGTGTCTCCGTGCTACCTCCAAATCTACATCATTTATTAAAATTAATGGATAATCTAGATTTAGATGCATAAAAAAACGTGCATAATGAATGGTGCCGATTTTGGAGGCACAATAGAGGCACACAAAAGTGAAGGCATTATATCTCTCCTCATATATATAATATATATATATATATATGAGCAAGGCTAAAATAATATGCATAGTACACCACCTTTCGTATTATGCATATATATATAGCCTAATAAATAGATATTTATGTTGCTCCATAAATTCTTCATATAAAAATCTTGTAGACAACCAAATTTCGTGATTTTTAGAGCTTTGTTGCTATTTTTTAAATATTTTCAAGAACAATCCAGATTTAATACTACAAAAATATAATTTCTGAGCTGTTTTTAAAAATATTTGAAAAATAGCAACAAAGCTCTAAAAATCACGAAATTTGGTTGTCTACAAGATTTTTATATGAAGAATTTATTGAGTAACTTAAATCTCAATTTTTTTGGCAAATTTAACATGTATAGTCGCGTAGTACAGAATGTAGTGTACTTTGCATATTATTTTAGCCTTGCTATATATAGAATCTGGCTACGGTGATATGCATAGTTAGTGAGCATTCGTGCTATGCATTTTTCGTCGGTTTGCTTTAATTAACACCAATTTAAGTTGCCCAATAAATTCTTCATATTGAAATCTAATAGGAAATCAAATTTTGTGATTTTTAGAGATTTCTAGCTATTTTTTAAATATTTAAAAAAAAACAGTCCTAAAGAGGTTTTTTTAATATTAAACAGAGCTGTTATTAAAAAAATATTTAAAAATTAACTAGAAATCTATAAAAATCACGAAATTTGATTTCCTACTAGATTTCAATATGAAGAAATTATTGAGAACTTAAATTGGTATTAATTAAAACAATCAAGCGAAGAAAAAAACGCATAGCACGAATGCTCACTAACTATACATATCATCATAGTCAGATTATATATATTCCCGCACGAATAATACAGGAATGTATGATTGCAGACTTGTACAGTGAGATTGTACCGAAAAAAGAATGGCATCAAAGCCTTTTTATATGCTTGATTCAACCCGGAAATACCAAGTATATATACACAGTAATAGACTAATAGGTACCGGCAGTTTATCGGCTGGTATGTGCCAGTTCCATATGGTAATCTAAATCATGAATCTTCAACTATAAACTATAAATCAGGATTTTCAAATTCAAACCGGAAGTGTAATCGGAATTTTATCTGGTCAAGTTGACTCGACCGACTCAGCTCAGAATCGGAAAAATCGAATTGGTATTTCAGCTCCTCCTGTACAGCCGATCGATTTCTTATCTTATCTTCTTTTCAGTCGAACGAACTCTTCTCTTCTCCTCTGTAAAACTCGACTGACTCGACATGAATCGGGCTGACTCGTCTGTTCATCCGAGTTTTACACAACCACTCGCACATGCGTTGGAATCGGGTAAAACTTGATCCGAGTCGGCTGACTTGGCTTGTGCCCGTTTCATCAGAAAATGGTCGGACTGCCGGACATACACCAGCAGGTGAGGTCTGCCTAGTATCTTGTTTGGTGTGGCTCATGTTCTATTTTTCTAATTTAATCCTAGTACTGTCAGTCTGTCTGACACTTAAGATTTTGAACAGATCAACAATCTATGCGGCTTGTAAGCTGATTAGATCTAATATATATTCATGATCATAAAAACCATGGCTGGTTCTTGTTCGGGCCTTTGACAGGCCTTGTTTAGTTAACCAAACATATTAAAGGGACAAATAGGCTTCAGGCTTCTATTTGCGTTATAAATTAAATTAAATTAAAATTGGACTTCTACTTGCGTTATAAATTAAAATAAATTGGACTTTTTTGGTATTCAACAATTTGAGCAAAATGAAAATGAAAAAAAATTGTGCAAGGGTTCAAGTCTATGTTGTACGAGTGCGGATGCGCATATTGTATCCGATACGATGCAGGTGCGGCTATACTGCAATTTAAAATATTTTTAGATACGAATGCGATTATATATATTAAACTTTAATTAAAAAATTAATTAAATATATTAGAATTTAATAGTTAATTATTTAAAAATTAATAGTATGACTTGTCTTGGTTTCGAGTCATCTTTGTGCTTCAGTTTTCACTCATTGTTTAGCGATATAACAAAAACTATCAGTAATTTTACAAGACCCGATTGTCATGTGGAGTATCAAAAGTTCAAAACGTATTAAGAAGTATTGGAGATCGAATTCGTCGGTTAAAGTGAATAAAATAATCTAATACGACAATCTCGAATAAGTCACATGCCGTATCTGAGACGCACTCCAAGAAATATCCGATTATCCAAGTACCGGAGAAGCATTTGATACGATACGGTAAAGTATTTGAAATTTCCAGCTAACACAGGTCCCAAGTAGTACCACATTTTCGCCGTTGAACAAAGAGATATTTGCAATTAGTCTCTGTTATCAAAAGATGATTTAACATGAGAAAAAGGATGCACTATTTGGAGTCTTCCTAGTAAAAAAGATTCTTGCAAAGTCAATACCTGCTCCAGGTAAACTAAGTTCCAAATTTTGAATATTTGCTCTGCTCTTTGAGTTTAACAAATTGAGATAACGGTCCAATGTATCTTCTCTGGTAGCAAAATAATACAAAATAATAGTACCATAGAAATCTAATTTGTCTCTCATTTATGTACTGGCATTATGTGGTCAAAATCTAAAATGGTTACTGGTCGGAATACTCCTGAAATTAAGGTTTGTGTATGGGTCCAAGTAGTAGTAAATTAAAATTCTTAGTGCCCTTCACAGTCGCCAGCGAACACATAAAGATACATACAATTAGTCGCTATTAAGAAAATATGATTTAACATGAGAAAAAAGATGGATTATTTGGAGTTTTCTGGTAAGCGAGATTCTTGCAAAGTCAGTACCAGCTGCTTCTGGTAAACTGTCTAGTTAGATTGATGAATTTTTAATCATTCGATAAAATAGTAAAAATAATAAAAAATATATAAAATTTGACATTCAAGTAATTAGGCTGGAAAACATTTTCAATTATTCGAAATATTTTGTATCTCGAGATACAACTTTAGAGTGTATGAAAATTCCTACTTTATAAAATGTTTTAGCACAACTTCTCATACATATTCATGATTAGGGTTGTCAAATAATTGCATTTTGCACGTTTCAACGTTACGTTTCGTCATGACATAACGTTAAGTGCAAGGAATTTTTGTTGTGTTTGTTAAACGAAATGTAAGACGAAAACAATTTTTGTTACGTCTTAGTTAAACACAACGTAAATGCAAGTGATTTGTTACGTTTGTTTTAAAGTTTCTTACATCATGTTTATATGAAGTATATAAAATCATGCTTATATAGGTTAGTAAATCAATGACAAGGGCGAGGGAAAAAAGAGAAGGGAGTGAGACTATCAATTTGACAATAAGAATTTCTGAAAATCAATGTTAATTATATATAAAATCTAGTTTTAAAATATAATTTCTGAAAACTCAATAGTAAGAACAAAATTTATTTATTTCAGGTTCTGTAGATTGGAGTATGTTGGAGCAATTGGAGGGATTAGATGATAAAGATGATGAGGCATTTGAATGGAGGAAGCCTGGAAAGTGGAATCGAAGTCCTTGAGGGACAATCAAAGTTGTCACTTGTTTGTATAGGATTTAACTCCTGACTCTTTTGATTTTATTGGTATAATTACATAGCTATATAAAGTTTATGCAGGAGTTTTTTGTTTGTCTAAACTCTGATTTAGTGAAATACAGTAAAACTTTTTTTTGGAGGAAATTGGTGAAAAATAGTGAAGTTATTTTTAATGTTAAGTACTTCAGTACTTATGTTTTAATTTGTTGTTTTAAATTTGACTATAATGTTGATGTGGATTTGCATGTAGTTTCGTTTGTTTTCTGAGTATTTTCATAAAAAATTTTGGCTCTATTGTGCACCATTAGTTGCACGTTAAACGTTAAAAAAAATTAAACGTTTTTAACGTTTCTTACATTTAACTAACGCAAACGTAAATGCAAGAAAATTTTCTTAAGCGTGACATAAGACGCAAGAGAAAATCGTTATGCTTTTAAAATGCAACGTAAGACGCAAGAAAATATTTTCGTGATCGTTTCATGCGTTTGACAGCGCTATTCCTGATCATAACAACCATGGCTGGTTTTTATTTGAGCCTTTTATAGGCCTTGTTCAGTTATCCAAATATATTAAAGGGACTAATAGGCTTCAGGCTTCTATTTGCGTTATAAATTAAATTAAATTAAATTAAAATTGGGCTTCTACTTGCGTTATAAATTAAATTAAAATTGGGATGGACCTCTTACTATAAACACTTTTTTATATTCAACAATTTGAGCAAAATAATGACAATGAAAAAGTTTGTGCAAGGGTCCAACTAGTACCAAAATTTCGCCGTTGAACAGAAAGATATATGCAATTAGTCTCTGTTAATTATCAAAAGATGATTTAACATGAGAAAAAGGATGCATTATTTGGAGTTTTCTGGTAAACGAGATTCTTGCAAAGTCAGTACCAGCTGCTTCTGGTAAACTAAGTCTCGAATTTTGAATACTTGCTCTGCTCTTTGATTTTACCAAAGTGAGGCAACGCTCCAATGTATCTTCTCGGCTAGTGAAATGATACAAAAGAATAGGACAATTAGATATCTAATTTGTTCTCTCATTTATGTACTGGTAATAGACACTGTCTGGTCGAAATCTAACGGTTACTGGTGGAAATTCTTCTGGCCTAGAGGTGCCAGGGTTCAGAGTAATACCAAATAATCAATGTCTTTGAATATATGTCGGGAGAGACAAGTCAATGATTAACATTTTGCAATGTCTTTGAAACTAGGGTCAATTTGGATCCATTCGTGTCTTTTTTTTTAGAGATATATATAGCAAAATAATGTTGGTTATATAAATCTTATAATATTTTTATTTCATACAAGAGCTTCTATTAATTTCATCATTTAGTATATTTTAAATATTTCTTTTGAAATTTTATTGTATTCTTTATCTGTAGAGAAGCGATACGCATCATCATTTATGCTAGACAAATGGTTCAATTTTATTTTATAATTAATTGGTAAATTATAATTAATTTGAAAAAAAAAATGAGAGAGATAAAAAATAATGTAGCAGAGATATATTCCATCAATCACAATTTAGCACGTTGAAATCCATCCATAACATCACTTTGCACTATAACTCTGTAAACCATGCATCTAAATCCTCGCTAAATGGAGATTAATCACGTTTGGAACATGTTAATTTCTCTAATCAACAGCTTAAAAACTCTTAAATTTCTCATGCGGAAACCACCCATTAGATTCCCAAACTTGAAGTCTTTCGTGAAACCTCATGAAAAGACTATTTGGAGCATTGTTAGGAAAGTAATCTAGGGTTATAATAAAAAATGGTCTGTAATTGTAAGCAGCAAAGCAAAATAAAAGCAATTTTTTCAACACGATTGCAAAATTCAACATAATTTTCAAAGATTTCGTTTTTATAACATAGAAATATGGTTCAAGTAAACGGCTCTAGTCATCCATAATTACACATACATAGTTATTTCTATCTAAACTTGGAACACTAATAGAACTGAACAAGTCAATATGAATCAATTGCAAAGGTTTGTTGGTTGATACCATGTCTTTGGTCACAAAACTTGATTTAACTTATTTACCTTTGATGCAAGCGTCACATACTTCATCCAAGTCAACCTTACTTAGATGCAATCATTTAACTAAGTTAAGTGTAATTAATCTTTCAATAGAACTTACTCCTATATGAGCTAGCATTTTTTATGTCAAAGTCTAGATTGATTAGTCGTAGCATTTAAACACAATTCACCTTGATTAAAGTCATTTAAATACGAGTAATATATTCCATTTCTCCTTTCGCCTTGATATATATTTTCTCATTTGTTTTGGCCAACATCAAGTAACAAACATTGGTTTCAAACCTCACATAATAGCCGGCATCACATAATTAGCTTACACTTAACAAGTTAAAATTTAAACCATTTACAAGGTAAATATTTGAAATGGTTAAGTTTTGGTTACCGATTGAGCCTATACCAATTATCTTACTTTTACGTTGGTTGATATCAAATGTAATCGAACCACCATCAATGATTTTAATGAAATAAAGTTGAAACTTGAACCGCTCATATGATGTGAGCATTCACTATCAATGATTCAAGCATTTTCTTTAAAAGAAGACACCAAGTAAATCTATAAGAATATATTAGTAATTAGGAAAACCTAATATATTATTAGAACCTCCCCCTAAATATTTTGTAACTTATTAAAGATGGGAGAATTGGATCACTTTTTTACACAACCATCTTAGGAATCCAAACAACACGATTTGTGTTGCTTCCCTTCCTAAGCATACATTCAAACGAAATGTGTCCATTCTCACGGCAATAGTTACAAAAGGCACGCGTTGAGGGATTAGAATTTGCTTAATAAAACTAGTTTGATAATCCTTCTTCAAATCTTGAGCTTGAATCTTAGGTTGAAATTTTGTTTAACATTCAATTTTTGTGCTTGTGTGTTTTTCAATTGTAAAAAAGAAACTCTTGATCTCTCATCATGTTGAGAGCCAATTTGAGCACCCAATTTATCTTTTGGTTCATACCTCCAATCATTTGGATCCATATGGTAAGTGTTCATTGTTCATTGATCAAGTTGGATTAAAATAGTTATACCTAGGGACGGGTTTGTGTTTGGCATAAATATCATTGTTGGATTTATAACTAAAGACAAAAAAATTGATATATTTCTAGGGTTTTGGCATTTCTCATCCTTGGGCCTATAGTTTTGAGTATGCTTTCCTTTTGCTTTAGGGTTTTGAGAAACATTGGATGAAGAAAAGAATGAACTACTCTTGTACCCAAGTCTCATCTTTTCATGAGCTTTTTGTCCCACATACATTTTGCTTAGATTCATCCTAGTGTTACACTTCAATACACTAGTGGATCTTAAAACCTCGTTTTTCGCCTCTAACTTTTGTTTATCAAGTTTTAATTCATTTATTTGTTTTTCAAGTTTGTCACATACATTTACCTTTAAATCAAAAAAATATATCTTAGACTCAAGCTCAAGTACTTTATTATTTAATGTCTCGATCGTACCTTCCATTCTCATTAATGCTTGGTTAGTTTCAATGAAAAATTTATTAAACCTAATAATTTCGAGTTTCAAAGAGTCCTCATTAGACAAAATGCTTGTATCATTTAGTGGATCATCATCCGAGTCATTACTTGTGTAGTGTGATGAACTCGTGGTTGGCTTAGAATTGTCATCATTTAAATTTAGATATATCTTGGCCTCCTTATCGGAGGATGAAGACTTGGCTTCTTCTTCATTGGTTGAATTGATCGTGAGCTTCTTCACCTTAGCAAACATGGTGTTTTCAATATCTCAATTGTTGTGGGATCGGTGATTTTGTTGCTAGCAATGATTGAATCGATATTGCTTGTATTTGATTGATCTCCCACTAGAGCCATGAGAGAGTAATTTGCTTGCTTGTCTCTGTCACCTTCAACCTCTGCTTCGTCACCCTCCTCTTCATCACTATGTCTCCACATGTCGGAATGCATGGCTTTAGTCTTTTTCTTGCCTTTGTATACATCTTTATTGTTGTTTCTTTCATCGCCATTTTGACTCCTCAATAGGGAAATTTTTTTTGTACCATGTATGGATTGAGTGCCCTTCTCTTTCGCACATGGCGATACCACCTTCTTCCCTTTGCTTTCTCCTTGGAGTCATTACTTGTATCATTCTAGCAAGGATTTGGGTTTCTTTGTCTTGATCTTGGCCCATGTATTTAAAGGGATTTTCATTTGTGGATCGAGAGTGTGAGGATGATAAGTTGTTGTGTCTAAAGTTCTGGGCCGAAAAGACTATGCCTTTGCCTCCATGTTTTTTTAGGGTGATTTGCTTTAGAGTCTTCAAATGATCTAAATGAGGTGTATATCTCCTCGAGAGTGGACGGTTCAACGTTTCTTTCATTCACCGCTTCAACAGCGCCCACAAAGCCTTCCCTCTTTGGTCTAACAATCATAATGCGAATGAACTTTTCTACAATCTTATTGTTAGTAAGTGGTTCACCTATTTCAATAAACTCATTTATAAGAAGAGTAAGTCATGGTGCATTTCCATAACACTTTCACTTTCTTCTATTCTAAAATTTTCATATCTCGTGTCTAGACCGGCAACCTTGTTACGGTTGACTTGACAATTCCAAACTTGGCAGGTTTCTGCCAGGTCTCTTGCGGCCGCAATCAATCATGTTGGAAATCAGTAGATTTATTGCCAAATCTCTCCTACTGTATTGCTGCCACAAGGAACCTTATTGCGACCGCAATAGATCTTTGTTTGTGTTGTTTTGCTTGGGCTTTGATACAATTTGAGTTGGAATTAGCCCAAATAATGTTTCTGACTTTACACTAACACCCATATATAGTTTAATTGATCATAATCAGTACATTAACAATTATAATCAATTTACTTTAATTCTATATGCATTCGTGCCCAAAATCTTAGTGAAATATGTATAATGCCTTGAATATTGAATTAATCACATTTACGACATTTCCACATATTACTCCCTGTAATATTGGTGACAGTACATGACATGCAGTAATCATATAACACGTAGTCCAAACTTAATTTATTAGAATTGACGTCTCAATTCCAACAGAGCATACTCTCCCAGACTCCCGACCCTGACGCGGTAACAAGGTCGAGCCGTTTGCACTAAACACCAAAGATCTTTTACAAGGGCCAAGATCTAGCTCCTTACACACAAAGGATGGAGACTAGACCCGTAGAGCACCAGAATAACTTGAAGAGACAAAAGGCTTGATTATTCAATATATAAATTTGAGATTGTGGAGCAAGAATATTGCAATATAGTTTATGCTCTAATGGAAGTTTGGTTGCTGCTAACAGAGAGAAAAGAAGGCTGTAAATTCATGGAAAAGAAGGTAACCAGTACCATATATTTATAGAATCCAGATCAGGCACAATTAGGACAAAATTTTCTATAGCGTTATAATGCCATATTTGTACAAATTCTAGCGTTATAACGCTAAGTTAAAAATCTGAAAGATTATTTCCTATTTTATTTTAAAATTTTCAGAAAGGAGAAGATAGCGTTATAACGCTAACTTAGCGTTACCTAACGATTGCTCTGGCAATTCAGTACTTAGCCAAATTATGGTCTGTTTCAAGGTATACTATTATAATGTTATCTTACTGTTGTTGGCTCAAACTTTCCTTAAGTTTGTTGATTTGCAAAACTATTTGAATTTTATCATTTCTTGTGTTTTGAGAAGTTTATAAGGCATTTAAGCAAATTCACAAATGAACACAAGAGATGATCAATGATGACCTAAGAGCAAGATTAAAAGATCAAGATCAAGATGAAAAATTGCTTAGGTTAATTGAATCTTAGTTTATTTAAATTTGGGATTGAAAGGAGCAAGAAAATACCAACCAAATTAGCCAAAACCATATCAATGCATCATAGCGTTATAACGTTGGAATAGGCATTATAATGCTAGATGACAGAATTTTCAAAATGGATTTAAAAATAGAAAATGGACAAACCAATGATCAAGATATCAAGAATACATCTTAAATATTATTAAAGATTATCAAAATGAATTTTATTTGATCAAAAACATTATTTTGATTAGTAGCAAAATTGACAAGTTGCAAAATCCAGAGGACTTATCGTTATAACGCCAGAGGGAGTTTTTATCAAAATTTGGCTTAAGTCTTGGATAATTTCTGCATCAGTTTGGCATAGTGTTATAACGCTAGACAAAAGTCCCAACGGTAAAATTATTTATCCTGACATGACCTAGCGTGATAATGATATTTTTAATGCATAATCTACCGTTATAACGCTATATCAAATTGTTGTGCTCTTTTAACTTAGTTCTAATAGTCAAATTATTGCTCTAATTCCAAATTTTCAGGTACAAGTACTAAAGGCTGAAACCAAAAGCACAGCCACAATCCAAATTTCTAGTGCTCTTTTTTATGTGCAAGTAGTAAAGGCCAAATCCAAAAGCACAGGCACAATCCAAATTCCAAACACTTTCTACCTTCTAAATCAGTAGGCTGATATTAGTTCCTGTTTCATCCAAAAATCATACAACAAATAAAAAGATGTGGTCCATGTACACCATTACCAATTAGTTGACCTTTACCTACTGTTGCAATGAATTCAGATCTTCTGTGGTAAATATAACTTTCGTATTTGCTTTCTACTGTAAACTAATACAAAAAATATTACTTCTTGATTCGAATCGCTGTTTAGAACCTAACAAATTTGTCTGTGATTCAAAATTCAACGTTCAAATTGATTCACGTCAAAATATATAAAATAAAACTTAACAAATTTGTTCGTGATTCAAAATTCAACGTTCAAATTGATCCACGTCAAAATATATAAAATAAAATAATATAAAAAATCAGAGCTACTGTCTACTGTTGCAATGTGGCAAAATCTCGCGCGCATCTCGCCAGGCCAGACTTGAATTTCGGTGTCATTCCCTTGCACAAATTTCTTCAATCAAAGCGTCTCCTTTGTCAACTTATTCCACCAACTTTTTGAAGTCAATTGAAATGTGAAAACTGACGACGACCAACTAAACTCATCAAACTTAATTAGTACATAAATTCGGTGGAAATTTACCATGTTTTCAATCTTCAAAGCATCTACAGCATGAGAATTCTGCTACGAAAAATAGCCGCAGTTATCCATTATAAGAGAAATTGGAGAGAAGTTTATCACTTACAAAGGGTTATGCCAGGTGAGCTCAATTTAGTTAATGGATTGAGCTTTCAGCAAAATATACCTCCCTCCTTCCCTTAATCATTGAAAAAAGAAGACGTGGTTCTTTACCAACCCTCAATTAATTGGAGAGATATTTTTTCTTCAAAACACACCAAAACAAGACAATGCACTCATTTATCCTATCGGTTCACTATAATCGGTTGATTCACTATTGGATGTAGAATGTTTTTTAATCAGCAACTAATTAATTATAATACAAAATATCATTTCCAACTATTTTTCTAAACGTGTTTTGCCAATTTTGAAGATATTATTACAAAGATCAATATCAAAACATAAATAGCTATAATTTATTATCAAAGAAATACAAACAAGAAATGTTCCGGCGATATCCATTCGATACGCATTTTAAATGCATAATAACTGAAACTATACGCACAACAAATATAATTAACATGCATAAAAATTGCAACAAATATGAAACATACGAACCACGACATCTCTCGTGTATTTTATAGTTTTTATTATTTTATATTTTTTTAGGTTTATGCATGTTAAGAGTTTTGTTATGCATAATGTTCGGTTAGCATGCATGTTAACATATGCATGAGAAAAAAATCAAACTTAACATGTATAATAAAAAAATTCAAATATATGCATTTTAAGAGATTTGTTATGCATATGTTGCACTTATTATTACAACATGCATATAGTTGAAACATTATGAATAACAAATTGATGTGAACTTTGCAATACAAGTAATACATTCTAAAATACACCTAATTTGATTGCAAGAATACATCATTGTCACGTATCACTTAGGATGTCAAATTCACACGAACAATGTTTACTAGATCTAAACCTAATATTTAAACATAAATATCTGAAAGTAAAAAAAGATTGTTTTGATTGGAATTTTATGAATTAATTGTGCAAATAAATAAAAAGGCGCAGTTCTAGGGTTTTATAAATTAATAAAACAAACCTAGGACTGAGGGTTCTACAATCCACTTGCTTGTGAGAATAATTAATTTCCTAATTTAATTGCTTGTTTGATATGAATTTTCGTAAGACAATTGTGACGTTAAATATTATTTTTTTAGATTAATATCATACCTAGGGCGATTAGGGATTAAACTTAAATCAAATCTTCATCGAACAAGGACCTAAGGTGCATATGTGGTTAAATCATATTAAATTGTGTTGCTTCTCAATTAAGAATCTCATAAGACGATTTGGTGTAATCTAACGCGATCTCCAAAGTAATTGACCTTCCTTTTCAGTTTGAATTAGTACTTAAGCATTTTTTCTGTTCTGGATTCAAGTTCTCAAATCCTCAAGTAAATTATAACAGAGACTTGCGCCTGGCCATAACCTCAGAATCTCATTGGTTAACAAAAGCCTAAATAATTGTATTTAACAAATCACAAAGCATATGTGTGTTCTCTTTTTTCCAAATTCCTTTCTCTCTCTCTCTCTCTCTCTCTCTCTCTCTCTTGAGAAGGTCGGTTCACAAACCAGACGCCTTTTCCTTCCTATATTTATAAATAGAGGAAGTACGGAAAAGTACGTCGACAAACAATTTGGTTTATCAATGCACTACCGCTACCTACCACAACCTGGAGATTGTTTGCCATTTTTTCTTTTAAACATATTGGCACAATTCGTTGGTTTACAAATATTATTGACAATTCAAGAACAAAGACCGAACTGATTAGGTATTGTACACAATTTAATTAATCAAGACAAGTAATTGGATAAAATCTCAATTCAATTCAATTTGGTATAAAATTGGTTTTATATTAATATTCAAATCTAAAATATAAGAGTAAAGAGGCACAACCGAAAGTCATGAATTGAAATTGAATGCAAACGATAGAGACCGAGGCAACGACAATGTCAAATATCCTCCTGACAGTGAAGAATGGTGATGAAGGGTTGAATTGCTCCTAGACTTTCTATGAAGTCGGTGTTGGAGAAAGCAATAAGTCAACTTGTTGATGGAGATTAGTAGAGGGATGAGAGAAGAGGTGGTGCCAAGCAATTTGGTGATGGGAGGGTGTGTTATTGGGTTGGATTGAGGAGAGGAGGGAAAAATGGTGTGTTGGTTAGGATTTTGGGTAAAAAGGTGGAGAGAGGAGAGGGGGTTGGTGGTGTTGGGTGGTGCTAGGCGGTGCTAGGCGGTGGCAAGGAGAGCGGTAGTGAGTGCTGGTCGCAAGAAAGAAGAGAAAAGGAGAAGAAAAGAGTAAGGTCGGTTATGGAGAAAGAGAAAGGAAGGGGGTCGAGCCTTTAATCGCCTTCAGTTTCGAATCGTTGCGACCTGCAAAGAATTCTCGAGTTTCGAAAATATGTGCTCAAAATCATTTGTCAGACCTTGTTAGAGTGGAAAATTCACAGGCATTTGCGGCTCGCAAGTCAATCCTTGTTATACGCATACTGAGTAACAGATAATGCAAAGACTCGAGTTCTAGTTTTGGAACTTTTGCGACCTATAAGGAATTGTTTATTGACAACAAAGAAACATAATTCTTCAAATTTGACATAATAATGATAATTATAGTAGTAATAATAACAATTATATAAATATTATAATAATATGCATTAGTTCAAAATAATAAACTAATTATAATAATTAATAATTATTATTAATATTATTTCGTTAATACAGATAATATAATAATAATAATATGATAATGATAAAGTATATATAATATACTAAAATATTTTTGTAACAAATATAGTACAACATTATCAATTAATAGTGATAATTATAGTAATAATAATAATAATAATAATAATAATAATAATAATAATAACAATGATATAAATGTGCATTTTTGTAAAATAATAATAATAATTAATAGTAATTATTAATATTATTTTAATAATAAAGATAATATAATAATATTATTAATAATAATAAAATATATATATAATATAAATACTGCTAATTACATTGCAAATTTCGTTGCTAATTTTGTCATACGGAATGATTTATTTTGATATTCCATCTATATGATGATATACCGAAATAACCTCTTCTATCCACCATTCTATTCTTTTAATTCACGTTTGACATTCCTCTTGTGTTGAAATAGAGCTCTATTTCAGTATTCTTTAAGTGCCAAACAGACGCTAAAGTAGTTTGATAAAAAAAAATGTCAAAAGTTTAAAGAAGATTGCAAGAGTAAAGTAATGAAGAAAAACTATAGACAAACTGTTTTTCTCATGTTCTAAAAGATTTTTCAGTTTTTTGGAAAAAACTTAATAGGGACAAATTTTAAATGGTTGATTGAAAACTTGAAAAACAAAGACCAAAATAATGATGGAAAATTATTTTTAGTCAGTGGTTCATGACATCCCAATAACCAATTCAAGAAAAAAATAAAAAAATAAGATTCACAAGACATTTAATTGTTATGAAACCAATGAAATAAATTTATTACATCAACAACTTACATCATATGAAATTATATACATCTCGAGTCGAACTGAGACAAACTTAAACTTGCCTCATTAACTAAACGAGTGGAGCTCAGTCGGCTTGTTAGTAATTCGAAATAAATCGATAAATAAAATCGATTCAATGACGAGCTTTTAATTTCTAATTGATCTCAAGTGAGTCAAAAGCTAAGATTATATATCTCTTGCATTATTTCTCAACTCTTAGACGTGATATTTCATGATGTATCACTTGCCTTAACGTAACATGTTGTAATATGTCAAGATCGTACACTTGACGTCACATAATCTAATATGAAAATAGAGTGATCACGTATTCACGTCAAATAAATTATCACATCACATATTGTACTTGGTCACGTTATGTGAAGATCACACATGCAATTCCGTGGATATATAATCATACAATATAACGCGTTGTGTGTACGACGATTTGCCATTTTGAAATGACATAATAATCATATAATTTAACATGTCGTGTAATTATCTATCATGTCGATTTGTCATTTCCTAAACAAACAGTAAATACCTCAAAAAAATAATATATACGGCGTTAATTTTTCAAAGATTATGTGTCTTTATCTATAGTGTTTTATTTGTACTGAAAACTATTTTGATAACTAAACAGTGTTTTTGACTTTTTACTTAATTTATCTATTGAAATGTCCTCCACATTTAAGTAGGTTTCATCAATTTTCCATAATATTTAGTTTGTTTAACTTCTGACTTTCAAAACTTAATATGCAATTTTAAAATGTTAGTGTTGATACTAATCCGAAAACTATTTTAAAATGTAGTCATTATCCATGGAGTACTGTTATATAAACTAAGAAGAAACTTCAAAATCATTTTGAATGCAAATTAATGCTTAAGTATAACTTTAAGAGCTTATCTAAAAGATGTTCAAACTACCTAATTTAATTCATTAAACTAATTAATACTCGAGATAATATCTAACAGTAATTTTTTTAGCCCATCTATAACCAAAGTATTTATAACTTAATTTTATGAACCCTAAAACTCTTAATTAAGGGTCCCTTCGGCACTCAAGAAATACCGGAAGAGAGCTTTATTCCAACACAAGAGAAATGCCAAACGCGAAATGAAAGAATAGAATAATGGATAGAAGAGGCTATTCCGGTATACTACCATATAGACGAAATAGTAGAATGCACTGTTTCGTATGACAAAATTAGCAACGAAATTTGCAATGTAATTAACAATATTTTAGTATATTATATATATTAGTATTAGTATTATTAATATTATTATATTGTATTTATTATTAAAATACATATAATTACTATTAAATATCATTATGTTATTATTTTAAAATAATGCTTACATTATTATTACTATAATTATCATTAGTATTTAATTATGTTGTGTTATATTTGTAATTAACAATATTTTGGTATGATAATATATACTTTATTATTAATTATGAATAGTATTATATTATATTTATTATTAAAATAATATTAATATTATTATTCATAATTATTCTTATTGTTATTATTATTACTATAATTATCAATATTATTTTATTATGTTGTATTATATTGTAAATAATAATATTTTAATATATTATATATACTTTATTATTAATAATAATATTAATATATTTTCTTTTTTTATTATTTAAAGAATATTAATAATTACTATTAATTATATTTAAAATAATGCATATTATTATAAATTTTTATACTATTGTTATTATTATTATAATAATTATCATTACTATTTGATTATGTTGTATTATATGTACTTTATTATTATTAATAATATTTTTATATTATCATGATTATTCAAATATTATTAATAGAGTAAATATAATGTCTCTCCCTTAATCGCCCCCCTTACATGTCCACCACTAGAAGATAAAAATAATTAATGCTCTACTATGTCCGCTCTGTCCGCTCCACTACATGTCTTTATATTTCGGTTTAAAGTCTTTATATTTAAATTCGCAATAAAACTGCTGCAAAATTTTTAATATAAAGACTCGCAGCATAATTATTGCAAGTTCTTATATTAGAACACTAAAGTCCATATATTATTATCTACAAGTTTTTATATTAAAATTTGCTAAAAACTGCTGCAAAATTTTCTAATAGAAAGACTTGGAGCAAAAAATCAAAACTTACATTAATATAAATACTTCAGTTCTAAATATAAAGACATGCAGAGAGTGGACAGAGTAGACAGAGCAGAGCGAAACTGGAGCGGGTGTAGAAATTGCAAGTCTTTAGATTAGAACAATATAATCTATATATTATTGCATGCAAGTCTTTATATTTAATTTTGCTGAAAAATAACTGTAAAATTTATAATATAAAGACTTGCAGCAAAAAAAATAAAGACTTGCAGTAATATAAAGACTTGAGAGCAATAGGACGGACATAACACTTTTGTTGCAAATTTAAATATAAAGACATGCAAGAAAGCAGACAGAGCAGCGCATTTATTGATTTTGTCTTCTAATGGGGGTGCGAGAGGGGACGGTTAAGGGGGACTGTTAGCATCACCATTTTATTATCGTTGTTATTAATATTTTTATACTTTATTGTATCGTTACTTTATTATTATTTTTGTTTTAAAATAATGATATCATTTTAATTATTATATTTTTCTTATAATATCATTACTACTATTATATTATTAGTTATTATTACTATTACTATTACTATTATTTTTTTAGAAAATAATGCATATTATTATTAATTTATTATATTATTTAGTTTATTATTGTTGTCATTATTATATATATCATTATCATTATTATTATTATAATTATCAACATTTATATTGTTTCAATTAACACTTGCCAAATGACAATTTTGCTCTTCGAAATAGTAAAAAATATCACTCTTCTATCATTTTTTCAGAATCAGACTATTCTACGTTTACTATTCTATCACTTTTTTACTATTCCTTATTTTGCTAAACGGATCCTAAGATTTTTAAAAAAAATTAATTTCATCTATAGTTTCAAAGTTATGCTTAATTTTTTTTTTGGCAAATTTCACTACAAATTAAAACTAACTTAATTTCACTCGTCTCTGCTGCGCGGCAGAAGAATTGCTTCCTAGCAGTCCCCGTTCTTTTGCTTTCTATGGAATTGAATCAACTTTGATGAACAGCTGTGTTTACTCCTACTATAGTTAAGTTGTCGTTGATATTTTAGTTAATTGAATATGACAAAGAATAAGGTCAACATTTAGTTTCTAGATAAAAAGCGACTCGAATGGGTCGGTAGTTCAACACGCGTTGCTTTATAAGAATCCAGGTCTAACAATAATATTTTATCATATCATATTTCTATCGGACAAAACCACTTGTATGACTATAATTTATAAACTGGTTTTGCGCCGCCGTGATTAGTTGTAGATAAAAGGACAATGCATTACGCAACAAAGTGATAACCATACGCAAATTTGACTGTACAATATTAAGGAAATCGACAAATTGTGTTGTATGGTTCTGGGTTTTTTTAATGTATTTCTTAGCTCGTTTCTTAGATTTACTTTCCAATTGTGTTGTATGGTTCTTGGGTTTTTTTAATGTATTTCTTAGTTCTTACCTCGTTTCGTTAGATTTACTTTCCAAATAATGCTAGTGGTAGTGCAATTTCAAATATAGTCAAATAAAATATAAAAACTCAAATTAAACAATTATGATAAAAATTTACGTAAGATTTAAGATAATAAAATGAGCGAAAACAAGAACTTATTATTCATCTCTACGGTCTCTTGTTTATTGTCATTCAAGCAAATTCAAGAAGTCGATGAAGACGGTTGAACAGCATATCAGAACAATCGCTAAGGAGTCTTACCAAGCAAATGTTGTTGCTCTTTCTTTTCTTCTAAGATCACGAATCAATCATGAAGTAATTATCTTTAATGAAGATGATAAGTAGAGTTTAAGCACATCACATGCAAGGACGGATCAAGGATTTTCGTTAAGAGGCAAGATTTTATATCTTTTTTTCTAGGGATCAAAATGATGAAGATTTTTAAATATACATGCAAGGGCGGATCCAAATCGTTATATTATTCAATTTTCTACCTATCTGATAAAATAGTAAAAAAAATGAATTTTTTTGTTTTCAAATAGATTTTAGTATGAATAATATTTTCAAAGATTTGAATCACCCATTTGAATTTTGAAATTCGAAATATGACCGTAAGTATAACAGAGCTATGTGCTTAAGTAAGCACCATAGTCCAACTCTAATATAATATTAAATAATTGTCAGCAATATATTTAATTTGACAATAATTATATTGATCCAATTAATAATGATGACTTGATAAGTTTGTGAAGTCTTGAAACTCAACTACTTTTATGAAGCAATTTACAACTCAACAGCTAAAAGGATTACATAATAAAAGATAAAAAAAAGTATTTCTTTTCCGGGACTTCCATTCTTAATTAGTATATGTTATATTAATGTAGTAACGCTAATTTTATTTTAGAATTACCCTGGCGAATTAATGGCATTTCCTCTATTCATTTTGAGCACTTTAATAATCCAATTCATCAATCAAAATACAACACATATATATATATATATGAGGAGGGATCTGTAGCTGCCATTCATTTCGTAACCGCTCGCAACCGCTCCATCATATCAAGTGTAAATCGTCGATCCGGACCGTTGAAAACATTCTCGATACTAATGTAGACTTGGAGACCAAATTTTATATTTTTTATTTTTTTTACTATTTGTCGGAAGGGTTGAAAATTAGATGTTTGTAAATCGTTAGATAAATAAATTTTCAATCAATCTGATAAAATAATAAAAAAATCAACAAAATGTAAAATTTGGTTTCCAAGTCTATATTAATATGAAGAATGTTTTAAACAGTCCAGATCGGCCATTTACATTTGCTACCATAGAGCGGTTGTAAGTTTGGCGGCTACAGATTCCTCCTATATATATATATATATAGAGAGAGAGAGAGAGAGAGATAGGCTAGGGTGCTCCATGGAGCACCAAACCTCTAATGCTCCACACCGTATCTCCAATTTAAAAACTCCAATGACCGATCTGAACCGTTGAATATGATCTACGTATTGAAATCTACTTGGAGATTGAATTTTACATTTTTTTTGAATTTTTTTGCTATTTTTTAGAAAAATTACAACTTTTGTTGGTCCAGAAACCGTCTGATTAACAACTTTTGTACCTCTTTAAAAAAATAGCAAAAAAATTCAAAAAAAATGTAAAATTCAATCTCTAAGTAGATTTCAATATGTAGATCATGTTCAACGGCTCGGATCGGTCATTGCAATTTTCAAATTGGATATAACGAATGTGGAGCACGAGCGATTTGGTGCTCCATGAAGCACCCTAGCCCCCCCCCCCCCCCCCCTCTCTCTCTCTTTCTATATATATATATATATATATATATAGGGGATCTGTGGCCTCCTTCTCGTAGCCTCCTCTCCGTAGCCTCCTGCACTATTTTCCACCAAAATCAATGAATATGGTCGATCCAGACCGTTCAAAACATTACTCATATTAATATAGACTTGGAGACTAAATTTGACATTTTTATTTTTTTTTACTATTTTATCAGACAGATTGAAAATTGGATGTCTATGAGTCGTTAGATAAATCCAATTTTCAACCCGTCCGATAAAATAGTAAAAAAAATAAAAAAAAATCTAAAATTTGGTCTCTAAGTCTATATTAGTATGAAGAATGTTTTCAAAGGTCCGGATCAACCATTTTCATTGATTTTGATGAAGAGACTACAAGAGGCTAGAAAAATAGAGGCTAATGGATCCCCCTCATATATATATATATATAATATAAAGAGAGAGAGAGAGAGAGAGAGTCTAGGGTGCTCCATGGAGCACTAAATCGCTCGTGCTCCACATCCATTAACTCCAATTTGAAAATTCCAACGACCGATCCAAACCGTTAAACATGATCTACATATTTAAAACTACTTGGAGATTAAATTATATATTTTTTGAATTTTTTAGCTATTTTTTAGAGAGGTATGAAAATAACAACTTTTGTTGGTTTAGAAACCGTTTGATTAACAATTTTTCTACCTCTTTAAAAAAATAGCAAATAATTTCAAAAAAATATAAAATTCAATCTCCAAGTAGATTTTAATATGTAGATCATGTTGAACGGTTCGAATCGGTCGTTGGAATTTTCAAATTGGAGATAATAGATGTGGAGCACGAACGATTTAGTGCTCCATTGAGCACCCTAGCCTTTCTCTCTCTCTATATATACCCGTTACTATTCCGAAATTTATTACTTTTTCATATGTTTTTTGTGAAATCACGTGTTCACGAAATTTTAAATTCATGACCATTTAAAATATAACAACTTAATTTTTTTAAATTGCGACACCATTTAATTAATCCCGTCAACCAAACCGTAAAATTATTCTGAAACACACCAACCTTCACTAGTTTTGATTTGTATGCACTATTTTATTAATTTACTTCTCCATTTGTGTAAAGAGAGAGACTATGTCAAGACCAACAGATGCATGCTTTCCAGCATGCAACACATGACTTCCTGGTTTTTGAACTTGAAATTGGAAAAAAAAAAAAAAAAAAAGGAACGACGGCGTCAAAACAAACAAATACACTCGATTTGACGTAAATATCTCTTTAATAAAACAATTGTGTTTACCAACTCTTATTGTCTGTTGCGAAGTTGATTGATTGCATCATCAGTTTGTGAACAGTTTAATTAGCTAACCATTTTCAAGTTGAGGTTAATTATTTGAGTTTGCGCGCAATTATCAAATTTGACATTTTCTATAGGTAATTAAGAGCTCAGTTTTCAAATTTCTTATGTCTTATCAGCTTAATTTTTATTTTAGAATATTATTACTGAGTTGATTTTTTTTTCAAAATTAACACGTTTATATATGATAGGCAAAAATTTATGAATCTCTCTTTAAAATAACGAAATGACGTATTTTCAATTTCAATTTTATAATATTGTATTTGTTCATCCAGTCCAATAAAACTCTTGCATTTATCTAATTTATTGTATTTTTGATTAAAAATAGTCTTACACCTATAAAATTCATCATTTATTCTCCTTATAAATAAAAATAATCTTTATTTTTCATTTTTTTCTCATTTTGTTACAAATAAAATGCGTTCAGTGAACATTCAGGTTGGGTGGAGCCCAACAAATGATTTCAAAAAAATTGTCGGATGGTAGCTAGTTTAATTTGGATCAATTTGGATCTATGGTTGCATTCCAAGTCACCAGAGTTCATGTTCGAATTAGTTTGATTTGCAAATTAATTATAAAATTATCAATTAATATCTTAATTCGTGTTTATGTAATCAGGTATAATTTAGATCTTTATATATATTTTTCATGTATCATACAAAATATCCAATAAAGTGAGAGTTTCCATAGTTAAAAAAGGTGAATACGATATTAGAATTTTATAAGAGGAAAAACGTAATTTTAAAATCAAAGTTTAAAATGCTATACATAAAAATTTTCCTTAAAATAGATGTGAAAGAATTAATTAATAATTCCACAAAATTTGTCCGTTACATTGTGGAACATTTGGTGAGTTTTTATTAACAACATTGTTGATAATTCATAAGAAGTATGGGAGTCTTAAGATGTGATATTTAATAAGAATTATTTAAATTAGAGGTGTTCACATGACAATGACAGATGAATTAGTTTTTTTAGAAAATGACAAATGAATTAGTTTGATAATTCAAAAATCTTAGAAATAAATAATAAACTATAGACATTTTCATGAATTTATAGATAAACTTATTAATCTAGCATGTTTCAAATTCTATATAATTTTGTTCAACGAAAATTTAGATAAACTAACTAGTAATTTTATTAAGAATTATAGAAATGATTTGAAAATTCGTTGATTAATTATTAAGTAAAGAATCGCCAATAAATCTCCACCATTAAAAAAGAAAAATGAAAACATGATAAATGGATAGCATAAGATGGGAACCCAATCCTCTCCTACGCAAAATGGTTTAGATGGTTATGATGTAATGACCAATCACGATATGACGTAGGAAGTTAAATTTTATAAATCGAATAGACACAAATCTCAATGCAGATCGGACAACTCAAATTTACTGAGCTAGAAGTTTCGCACAATAGGTGATATGGACCCCACTTCTAACTTAGAAATTTGCTTTCAATTCATCTTATGAGATCCAAATCATCTACTGCGCATGAAACTTCCAACACAGTAAATGTGGGAGGGCGTTAAAAAGGAGTGCATATCCTTTGAAATGATCAGTTACTCCAAACGATTGATCGGCGTTGAAATAATACAGAGACAGACAGACCAGTATTATTCTGGCAACACAGTTGAATTACTGGTAAGTTTTTGCTATCCATTCCTAATCGAGTATTGCAGTGAATGCAAATTCGTTAAAAAAATAAAAAGGAAATCTCATTTTTTATCTTAGAACTTTATACCCTTGAGAAATATACATCTTCGTACGGACAGATTTTTGTTTTATGATGTCTAAGAGAGTAAGAGGTCGAATATTAAACAAAAAAAAATGGCCCAGAATTGACAAATGGCTTGTCTATTGGCACTTTATTTTCTGCGTTAAAATATCTATCTTAATAGATTATTAAATTCTTCGTTCATATTTTCTATATTTTTTTAGTTTTTGAAAATTATATATTAGTGACAGAATTGTTTTTGTGAAAAATATTATTGATAGAACTTATGACCCGTGACGTGAGCAGCATTGTTTCAACAACTACTCCAACATAAAATATCGTCAAATGTCAAAGAGTATATAAAGTAAAAAAAAAAGTGTAAATTAAAAAATATTTAAGCAGTTTCCAGTTTCCTTCGTCAATTATTGATTAATACAAAATAAAAGACAGAAAGAGAACTCGAACTTTCTGTTTGGTTGTTTATTCCCAATAAATAAAAGAAACAAAAATATGGGATCGACACTCTTACCCACATAAACAGTCAGTCATACAAGTACACGCACCTTTTCTAAGACCTATCAATATCTTTCCTACCAAATCTCCCCTACAATTCTACATACTACAATCAGATTATCAGACAATTCACAATCAACTTTCGAATTTAAATGAGTAATTACGAGTTAGTAATTTTAATCAGAGAACTGTAGCGCCAAAATATTATATATAAATTCTACCACCACTAACGCTCCGATCCCAAAACGCTCTTTTCCGAGTTTCCCCTCTTTGTCTCGTTTCTGGAAACGCTCCTTCTTTCATCACCACTCCGTACTCGTAATACAAACCGAGAGAGAGAGAGAGAGAGAGAGAGAGAGATAGAGAGAGAGATACCACATACCAACGCCAAAATTTGATCAGATCCGATCTTAGAAATGGGAACCGACGACATAGTGGAAACGGAGCTCACAAGTCCCGCCACGTCATCCTCCGCCGGAGGAGATCGCATCCCGTACAGCGGACCTCTCAGTGGGCCCCTCAGCGGCCCCCTCAACAAGCGTGGGGTCCGCAAGAGTGCTCGATTCAATGACTCTGCTCTTACCTCTCCAGGTCGATCTTCCAATGGAGATGACGACCAAGCATATGTGGAAATTACACTAGATGTGCGCGATGATTCCGTTGCGGTACACAGTGTCAAGCCGGCTGGAAACACTGGAGGCAACAGTGGAGAGGATGATCCCGATGTGATGCTCCTTGCAAAGACGTTGGAGAAACACACACTTGGATCAATGATGCGATCTGCTTCCTCTAAATTTAGACAGGTATCTCAGGAGCTGAGGAGACTGGCCTCCATTAACAAGCGAACCGGAGCTCGCGTTGACAGGTCTAAATCAGCCGCTGCACATGCACTCAAGGGACTGAAGTTTATCAGTAAGACTGATGGTGGGGCCGGCTGGGCAGCCGTCGAGAAACGGTTCGATGAACTCGCATCTTCTTCTGGATTGCTTCACAAATCGAAATTCGGCCAGTGCATAGGTACTTACTATGCCAGTTCTTGTTTCACTTACAGTTGTAATTTGATTTCTATTGAAATCTGAACGAATGAAATGGGGAATTGTAGGGATGAGAGAATCAGAGTTTGCTAATGAACTTTTCGATGCTCTGGCAAGGAGAAGAAATATACATGGAGATACGATTAGTAAAGCTGAACTGAGAGAGTTCTGGGAACAAATTGCTGATCAGAGTTTTGATACTAGGCTCGAAACTTTCTTCGACATGTAAGTGAAGTTGCTATAGAATAGAAATTTAGATTTTCAGTTTTATTGTAAATATTTTTTTAATTTTTATGTTTTCATTTGTTTATTTTCTGATGAATGACAATAGTAGTGCTTTCCACCTACTGCTTCAAAAAAAAGTGAAGTGTGCTTATTTTAAACGTGCTCTTTAATTGCACTTACTTTGGTCAAATATTTTTGAAAATTGAAATATTCCTGTTGCTATTAAACAGGGTAGACAAGAACGCCGATGGAAGAATTACTGAAGAGGAGGTCAAGGAGGTAATTCTCACACTTTATGCACCATCAGTTAATTACTTTCTTTTAGTACAATTAATAGGCCTAATTGGGTTTGATGGGTTCTACCTGGGTTTTAAGCCCAACTATACGGTCAATAAGGGCAGACCGTGTCAGCAGTGACGTAGTGCCATATTTTTACTATTATTTGTTATTCGGTCATGTTTGGCCCTTTATTTGTTATTCGGTCATGTTCGGCCCTTTATTTGTTATTCAGCAGTGACAACATGCCTGAAATTAAGTAACAAACAAAGTTTGACTAGAAGAAAGATAGTAGTAAAGATCTTTAAAAATATTTGAAGGAATCTGGTGGCGCAAAAACTCGTCTTTTGTTTTGAATAACATTAATCTTTCAATGATCTTTTTTATTTGCTGACCACATGTCTGAAATTATGCCTGTTTGGTTAATTAAATAGATTATTGCTCTAAGCGCTTCTGCAAACAAGCTCTCCAATGTCCAAGAACAGGCAGAGGAGTATGCTAGGTTAATTATGGAAGAACTGGACCCCAATGGCCTAGGCTACATTGAGGTAAACTTTTATTGATTCAATCATAATTAAAAAAATTAATTCATATTTTTAATTCGAGGAATGACATGTGAGCTTTAATAAATTCGACAGATATACAACTTAAAAATGCTATTGCTAGAAGGTCCTAGCCGCTCAGTACAACTAAGCACTACTTCTACCAGTAAGAACTTAAGCCAGATGCTGAGTCAGAACCTGAGGCCGACCCAAGAACCGAACCCTCTGAGGCGGTGGTACCAAAAAACCAAATATTTCTTGGAAGATAACTGGAAGAGAGTTTGGGTGATGGCAGTCTGGCTAAGCATCTGCATTGGCCTTTTCACATGGAAATTCATTCAGTACAAGAATCGTGCGGTCTTCCATGTAATGGGTTACTGTGTATGTACTGCCAAGGGTGGCGCAGAAACACTGAAGTTCAACATGGCACTCATTTTACTGCCGGTTTGTCGTAACACCATCACTTGGATCCGTAACAAAACTAGGCTTGGTGATTTCCTGCCATTTGATGATAATCTCAACTTCCATAAGGTACTCATGGGCATTATAACGATTTGCAACAAATTAGAATGCTTTAAGAACCCCTGTTAAATTTTACAAATGCTGACAATCTATCATTACTACAGGTAATTGCAATGGGAATAACAATCGGTGTAGGATTACATGCAATTACTCACTTGACATGTGATTTCCCACGTCTATTGCATGCATCCGATGCAGCATACGAGCCAATGAAACCATTTTTTGGAGATAAGAGGC
>CAXKVX010002862.1:0-18409 GCA_964058865.1 Eleocharis quinqueflora | reverse complement strand
TCTAGAGATTTAATTGCAAACCAAATTATATTGTTATGCGATTGAGACGCGAACTAAGTAACAGGAAATGCAATCTGGTTTCAATATGAGAAGGTCAGCTGATCAAGGGGTAGCTCAGCTGAGCACTCTTGAATTGAATGATCTCGTGTACTGTTGGATTTCTCGACGACAGACCCACCTCGTCTCTCGTGAATTCCAGAGACCTGTATCAGTATGACAGTATGACAGTATGAAATACACTGTGTTGATGTATCTTCTCAAGTTCTTATCAAATGCAAAATCAGCACTAAATTTCTGAAAAGAGCGGGGAATCGAAGTACTGGAGAAAGAGCGGATCAATCACCAGCTTAAAATCGAAATATTGAATTAATGAATTGTGATGAAGTCTCCTGCAGTAAATGTAGAATTTAACTGCTACAGGAGATGTATAGGGACCAGCACCTAGAAACAAATATGCACAGAACTAGCTGTATTAGTTATTGTCTGGATTCTGGAAATGATTGCGGTTAGTTACTTAATAGGTAATTCTTTATACTTTTTTCTTTTAATCATGTCCATATTTTTGTGATCATGATCTATAATAACTTACGCATAAGAATAAAGAAGTCTTACAGTACTAATTTAGCCACAAGCCCACAAGGCCACAACTGATGGCTATTGGAAATAATTTGTTAAAATAAATCAGAGCATGCCAATTTCAATAACGGTTCATTTTGTCTTTCAATATTATGTTGGTTATTTGTTGTGAAGACAACTTGTTCATCAAACAATGTGATATGTTATTTGATCGTAAAATAATGTGGTAGACTACTTGGCTGTCATTCTTATTTGATTTTGAAATGTTCAATAACTTCTGATAGATATTTGCATTAATTAGTATTCATTAGATTTCTTTGCCTCCAAGTTGTTCTAGACTATATAAAGAGATCTAGAATCTCTCTTGTAATCATCACTCACAGATATTAGGCTAGCTGGGTTTGTGATTTTTTCATCACTCGTCTGGTTTTTCACAATTCTTGTGTTATTGTATGGCTACCTTGATTTGCAACTGGTATCAGAGCTCAGGTTACAGAGAGGTTATGTTGGTGCGCAAAATCCAACTGAACGATTGTGAAGGAGGAAGCACTGCTCAAACAACCATGAAAGATGGCAGGGCAAATATCTAATGTTTTGATGGCAAACATTTTGGTTATTGGAAGCTACAAATAACTGATATGGTGAATGTCAAAGAACTAGAGGATGCGATGTTAGAGAATAAACCCGATACCATGGAGAACAAGATGTGAAAGAAGCTAGATCGCCGTACACTTGGTCTCATTCGTAATACTATCTCAATGGATGTGGCTTCACATGTCGCTAATGAGATCACAAAATCTGGATTCATCAAGAGACTATCTAACTTATATGAGAAGCCATTGAGTTCCATCAAGAACGACTATTTCAACTACAAATGACCGAGAGTGTTTTCATGACGGAGCATATAGCCGAGTTCAATCATATCGTGAACCAATTAAAGACGATTGTATATTCCTTGTATGATGAATTGCTCGTGCACTGTTTGTTGATCTCTATGTCGGATAGATGGTCACTATCATAGAGGTGATCTCGGGCTAAGAGAAGGTAACTCTCGACTATGTTTTTGATCACATCATTAGCGAAGGTATTCATAGAAATGAGCGACACGAAACAAGTAGGACGACTCTAGCCGTTCAAAGGGACCGGGAGAGTCAAATGGGTGAAAATGAGGTAGATCCAAATCAAGAGGACAAAGCAAGTCCCGAACCAAGGGTAAGGTGGAGTGCTGAAATTGTGGGAAGAAGGGTCACTTGAAGCATGACTGTAAGGCCCTTAAAAAGGCCAAGAAGAAGAGAGGAGACGAGTCCAACTCAGTGAACGCAACAACAAAGAAAGACTCAGGTGATGCTCTAGTCTTATGTGTCGACAGCCCAATCGAATCTTGGATTCTAGATTCAGGTGCTTCTTTTCATTCTACCTCTTACAAAAAATTGATGAAAAAAATTGTACCTGGAGAATATAAAAAGGTATTCTTAGCGGATGGTAAACCTTTAGAGATCATGGGCAAATGTGATGCTCATATACAGTCGAGCAATGACTATAAATGGATATTACATGATGTTCGTTATATTCTCGGGTTGAAGAAGAATTTATTCTTTGTGGGTTAATTGGATGGTGAGGGGTATAGGACCATCTTTAGAGAAGGTTCTCGGAGGATAGTGAAAAAAGCTATAATTCTAGCACGGAGCACCAATGTGGGTACACTTTATCAAACTGGCAGAGTGTAAACTTGGTAGCAGTTTCTAGGATTGAGACCAGTCTAATCTTGTGGCACAACAGATTGGGACACATGAGTGACAAAGGGTTGAAAGCTAGCATCAAAAGAATTGTTACCGACTATGCATTCGATTGAAACCGACTTCTGTGAAGATTGTGTGCTCAACAAACAAAAGAGGGTTAGCTTCTCAAAAGTCAGGCGGAAGCACAAGGAACTGACTTCTATGAGGTACTATGTTAGTATCTCATGTGCTATCTCTGACTCTGGTGGCTCTTGTCAGATTGTACCTTCTGCTCTTGTCAACTCGGTCTTTCAACTTGAATTGTCTTCTTGAGTGAATTCTAGTTTATTGTCCTGAATTCTCTTCGCATTCAGCTTCTTGAAATCTTCTATCTTGATATACTCTTGAGCTCTTCAGTTTGATTTTTCTAACGAGTTCATCTCTTCACCAGAACTCTCCTTTGAATTCTCATCACCCGATCGAACTTTTGAGTTCTTGTTGCAGCCTTCGAATGATAGATCTTAATTAATCCAAGATCTTCTAAAGAATCTCTATTCTGAAAATTAAATTATCTCGATCCATAGCTTTTGATCTTTCGGAGAGACACAATCACCGTCGATCACTGGAAGCCTTTAATCTCTGAATAATTCCTCTCAAGTCTGATGGAGAGAGCGAGAGAGGCAACAACAACAACGTCTTATGCAGAACAAATTATCCAATAATTTATAAGTTCTGAATCAAAACCACTTTAATAACTTAATTATCTCTCCTTCTTATCCTTGTTTTATACGGCCATAGAAAATAGCATAAAGAATAAGAGGTTTTTTATTGTTATATTGTGAAGAGAGAGAGAGCGTTATATATGTAGACCCCTCAATAGGTGCATATACACCTCTAAGTTGCGTCTGTACAAAAAAAATTTCGACCATCAAATGGCCACCAGAATCAAAGATACATGTACTTCAAATATGCCCATGTGTACAATGAATCCAAAATCAACCGACACCTCTCGGTTCATAATTGAATAAATAAATAAATAATTAATTTAATTTATTAATATCTTGAATTTTTAATGGGTCTAAAATCAGAATATCAGATATTTTTTTATTTGCAGAATATTATCGTATTAAATTGTGTTCTACATGGACTAATAGTATAATTATATTATTTGTATCTTTATATAATTTAGATCATCACTAAATCATAAAGTTATTAATACGCATTCTACATATTAAAGACGCCACTTCTCATGACACATATTGACCCGTAAATAATACTTAATTTGTTCATTTTGTAACGAGACTGATTAAATAATTGACAGTTCATTATTTAATATATATTTATATCAAATATAAATTCATATATTATTTTAATTAATTAAATTAAATCAAACATTGAATTCTCATCCCTCCGCTTCTTAACCTTCTGACCTTCGAATCTCGAGTTCGAGACTCCGAAATTATATTTCTAACATAAATAATGTACTCATATAGTCATATGTATACCTTACTCTATAACCCTTTGTTTAATGGACTGATGCATGGTATTCTACGTAAAGCTTCAAACCTTGATCTAAAAAAGCACCGTCTATATTAAAAAAAACTTCTTCTTAAACAGAACTACAAAAATTACGTAGAGTCAACTCTTCCTGAGTCCTGACCTAGCTAGCTAGCTAGATGTAAGGTAGCATTGACACGCGTCCATGATTTTCTACCCGTACATTTATTCCTCTTAACTGCCTCATGACCGAGCATTTGCACCCCATACCATCACCAATACCGCAACACCTGTATAAATGCCCCCCAAAACCCTTACACCTCTACAGCCTTCCAAAGAGAGAGGATAGAACAGTTAAGAGTGAGAAAATTAGAAATGGTTATGTCATGGTGCTGCCTCCTCTTGATAGTCTTATCGTATACAACATCCCATGCATGCGCCCGGCCTCTCCCGTCCAAACAAAACACCACCACTGTCACCACCGCAGACAACATTGATACTGACACCGAGTTCATAGCACCAACACAGGGCAACAACCCAACTAACCCTAACACAAACCGGAATTCAGCTGGTGTTGATGATGAAAAGAACTTTCTAACTTATGGAGGAGTCGGAGGCTGGGCCGGGGCTGGTGGAGTTGCCGGAGTTGGCCTGCCACTTGGCGGAGTTGCTGGTGTCGGGGGAATGGGCGGGGTAGCAGGTGGCATAGGTGGTATCGGCGGTGTCGGGGGAATGGGCGGTGTTGGTGGCATGGGAGGTGTAGGTGGAGTCGGTGGTTTAGGCGGTGTAGGTGGAATGGGTGGTGCTGGTGCTGGTGCTGGTGCTGGTGCTGGTGGCTTAGGAGGTATGGGCGCTGGTGTAGGCGGTTTGGGAGGTGCCGCTGGAGGTTTGGGCGGCATTGGCGGAGGAGGTTTGGGTAGCCCGTAGCCCTCTAGGTCTTGGGCATACTTGAATAAAAAGAACTGACTAGCTATGCATGCTTAAGGTCACGGAGTTGTATGAGCGTTTGCATGTTTGTTTTTGCTACAAGAATGTTTGCATGTTTGTTATCATTGAGGGGTTTTGCTTAATTAGAACTAGTTTGTGTTTTTATAATTCTTCACGTTGTAGTTTTTTACCAAGTTCAATCTGCATGCATGATGTTTATGTCTAGCTAGTAGTTTAATTTCTTGCTTGTATTTGTGTATTTCTTCTTTGTTATTGGCATGTCTTAGGAGTTGCCATCTGTCTTTTTGTTCCTCACTTTGTAGTTTGTACTAACTTCAATGTGCATGTTGTTTAATTATGTCTAGTTTAATTTCTTGGTTGTATTTTTATTTGTTGACATGCATCACTGTCACTACTATAAAAATAAGGTATTATAGTGGATTTACAAGAGTTATTATAGCGGATAAGGGGACTATAATAGAGGGAGCTGCTAAAGGTTCATGTTGTACGCTATAATAGGTTGGACTATTATAACGGTCTTTACGAAAACTCCGCTATAATAGAGGGTATATTATAGTGGTCTTTAGAAAAAACTCTCCTATAATAGAGGATCTATTATAACGGCCTTTAGAAAACTCTTCTAAAATAGATGGTCTATTATAACGGCATTTAGGAAAAGTTCGCTATAATAGATTTTGAAAATTTTCTCCGGAAATGTTGCTGCCAGCTTTTTCATTTATTGCGAAATAGACTGATTTGATAGGTATTTTGCATAAACGTCCATTTGTAATATATAATCAAGTGAAAAATTGACTATTTGCAAATATATCTTGTTGCTAATTTTGAACAATTTTATTTTATTTTTAAATGGTCTTATGAAACAATTCAATTTTATTTTTACAATAATAATTGAGCGAGTTGTGAAAAAATATTATAATGCACTACGAAGTTAAGATTAAATTTGACATCACGTTTAAATTTCAAATTAACATTGTCAGCTGAGAAAGTGCATCAAAGAGTGAAGTATACAATATCGTCGAACATTGAAGTTCAAGAAAAGAATAACCATTATGTGGTATGGTACTGTCACTGACAAGTACTCAATGGCATCAGCATACAAGATGCTGTGTGGCTCTGACAATCGAAGTGAAAGCAATAGGAAAAAGATTTGGCAAAGCCCCACAGATGATACATAGTTTCTTTTGACTTGTCAAACACTAAGCACTGATGACAAATGAAAAGAGAGTAAGGATATGCTTAGCAGACACTACAACTTTTTTTTTTGATTTGAAACCCGTAGGCAGTTGATTAAAATTAAAGGTCTTACACACATTGGATGACTAAAGCATGTTAAGAAATAAACTATCCTAGCATCTAAATCTGGCAATCTGTTGCCCTTTAGGTAAAAACATAAAATCTAGCGCTACATAAACTGAAAACAGGGTCATCACCGTCCTTGTTGAAGTGTCTCAGCTCATTATCATTCCTTCTAGCCATTCGTAACTTGTATATGAGGTTGCTGCTGTAACTCTTTTGTCAAACCGAGTTCTTGCAAAAGCTGCACTGGTGGTACTCCGTCAAACGTCCAATTGTTTCTTCTTGCGTAATTTGCAATCTTGTGAGGGGCAGTTAGTAGTTCTCTTTGCACGTGAAGTATCTCAGTTATGTCTGGTACTATATCCATATTCGCAATGCACTGCGCCACTGTTTCGGCCGCTCTCCAGGAAGGTATTTCGCCTGCACTAGCTGTGCACAATCTGACAGTATAACTCCTTTTGCTTGTCCTATTGGCATTGTCGACTGCACGAGTGTGTGAAATAGAAGAGGAAAACTTGCCACATGTGTGAAATAGAAGAGGAAAACACAATACATTTTCTAAGAGATTGGACGACTACAACTATTTGGCAGGCTTTAATAAAACCATGCAAATATGAAGAATTTTTGGGGGGTGATCTGCAACATTGGCTAAATTCGGTTTTGTCAGATAACCTCTCAAATGAAGATGTGCAACACTGACATAGCATATTCACTTTCACCCTGTGGTATTTATGGAGGATGCAAAATCATAGAGTGTTCCAAAGTATATAACCAGTAAGCTTATTTTGTGTTGAAATGGCATCGAATCACATTTCGATGATTAGAATATTAGATGATCCTGAAAGAGAGTTACAAATAATGTTTTATGTTGATTACAAAAATGTAAATTAACATTGTTGTTTTTGTTTGATCAATATATATCCAGTTTCATTCAAAAAAAAAAAAGAAACTAATGAAACGGTTACGAAACATAAAATTTTCGTTAGGTGGACGAAAAAATCAACAAAAATTTGTGTCATTTCGTCCACTGAACGAAATGCAAAATGCAAGTAAACTATTTCGTGATTGTCAATTTCGTTATTTCGTTCGGAATTCTACGAATCTACTATTATTCTAATTATAAAGAAAAATATTGACAGAGAAAATAAAATTAAACCATAAGCTTTCTCTGTCGCTTAGAACAGACCTCTCTATCTCTCTCTTATCTACCAGATCGATCTCTCCTCAAATAATCTCTCTAGCACACCCAACTCCCCTATGGCCCTATCTCTCTCTGGTTTCCTGCATTGAGCATCAATTCCTCCTCGATTTTGGCCTTTACGTTCCACACAGGCACACAGCCATTCTCTCCTTCGAAAAATCGCCTCTTGAGTTTTTCCTTCCTCTCCTATTGAAAGGAGCTCGAGTAAATAAGCAGTGGGAGAACTAGAGAAGACAGAGATGGCAAGACAGCTGTCAGAGCTTGCGCTTGAAGAAGAGCACTGAGAAGTAGGCCGTGGATTTTCTGGCAATTCTAGAGTTTGCTGGGAAATTAGAAAATCAAAGTAAAATCTAATTTGGTATGTAGCAATTTTTTGTAAGCGTTTTTGTTAATGTTAAGAATATTTCCGCTGGTATGTAAGCATTTCTTTTTGCCTTTTTTCTGGTAACTCCTATAGCACTGTTAGTTTTTTCATGAGTTAGTTTTTATAATTTCTGTGAAAGGCTGATATTTTTTCACTTTAGACTATCACCTCTGCTCAGGAATTTATAATATCAATTCAGTATTTTATTCATTTAATTTTTGGAGGTTAGTTCAGGAATTTAGAAAAGAAAATTGTAAAATTTCTGTGCGAATTATTTTGGTACGAGAAAGTTTTCTGTATGAACTTTCTGGCAGGATGCTTTCTGGAACATTTTTTTGGTACGAAGCTTTTACAGAAATAAATTTGTAAAATTTACACATATAGAAGGTCATTTTATGAATTTCAATTGTGTTCCTTTGTAATATGCAAGTTTATAAGGTGTTTATTTTTTTTTTACTTTTTGTCTGATAATATTTTGTAAGTCTTCGTGTTTATGAAAATCAAACGACCAAAAAAAATTAATCGTTTGGATCACTTTGATCGTGCCTATAAACGCAGCGATTAACGAAAATTTGTCTTCCTTCTTCAGGACACGAAACGATTAACGGGAGAATTTTAACCCTTCATAAAACGAAATGATTTGCGAAAACCGAAAGCGTCCGTTTTCCAAATGAGATCTTCTGTCACTCAGCAAGCGTCAAATTTTAACTTTTGATTTGCATCGAGATTCGTGCAAGTTAAATTTATAATATCACTCTCTGAATCAAATTTGAATTGTCTGTAACTTACAGCACAAAAAATCTGAACCGTTCATTACTGCTGCGGTATAGAATCTGTTTTCGTGCTCATACTCAACGTTCCACAAACTTAATTGGCAATCAATCGTGAGGCTTGTGAAAGTGTCTCAATGTGATACTGAGGCCCATCTGGCCCAATATACATAGAAAGGCCTTTGCGGTGATGTGTTATTTTGTCTGCAATAGTGCAATTCATTTGTGTGGTGTGGGCAATCTAATATCCAAATCAAATATAAGTGGCTCCTTTTTTGTTCCTTTTTTTATATAACAATAGCATTGTTATTTCATTTTCTTTTTTGTTATTAATAAAATTATTTGTTTAACTTTTGTTATGAATGAAGATTAGGATTCTGGTTTTCTCCATTGACGTAATAGAGAAGGTTTTCTTTTGAACGGAAGTGGTTCCGAACGTGATGTCTGATGTGAATTATCAATTGATATCATCGCGTACATCATAAGTTGTGGATTCAAATTTCGGCAAACAACGAAGAGAAGATTTTGACATTTTAAAAAAAAATGAGTCTCGGATCCAACTATTAATATAAAGAGGACATAAATAAAATAAAATAATTAATTAGATTTATGTCATCTCAATAAATCAAAATTAGAAAAATATCATCTCAAACTCTATTCTTAAAAAAAATGTCACCCTAAACTCTCTAAGTTCAACTAATTTAGAAACTTTCTATTTTTCTTGAGCAACTAGTGTAATGGTAAGACACAAAATTTACATGTGGGAGATATGAGGTTTAAGTTTCGGCGGAGGTTACTTTTAGAGAGATTTTTTCAAATTTATTTTTTTATTTGTTTGTGAGTGTGTATGTTGTAAGTTTATCAATAAATATATAAAACAAACTAAATTTGAAAAAAAACAATAATTTATTCCTAAAATACCCTCAGCAGTCCTTTCTCTGTCTCCCCGATTGCTGAAGGCTATGAATTTTACTATAGATAATTGAAGGTTGCTAACATTTTATAAATAATCCTGTAGTGAATTTAGATTTTAGAATTAGAGTAACTATCAATTCTTTTAAATTTGCACCAGTACCTACGAACAAGGACAAAAAATATAAGGGGGGCCTTATTTACCAGTATGACTGGTTTAAGCAACCTCCCGATAAATTTGCAAAAAAAAGTGTTGAAAATAACTCCAGTATACAACACAAAATATGATACAAATTGAAATTAGTGTTGATAGTCAGGTAGGAAATGGATGTAGTAATTCTTTTTGGAAAGATAGATGGTTTAATTCTCTTCTTCATTAGATCTATCTTTTCCAACTATTAATTCTCAGGTATTAGATAAAAATATATCAGTCCAAGATGCATTACATAATAAACATTTAGATTTTTCTCTAGATGGTCAATCTAATGATTTAGTTATACAGGAATTAAATCTGCTTAAAAATCAGATGTCCTCGGTTGATTTAAATTCCCTAGATGATGTTATTACTTTGAGGTGCTCCACAAAAGGAACTTTTACAGTCAAATCCTTTTATCGGTGGTTGGAATTTAGAGTAGTAGTTAAGCATCAATTTGATACTATTTGGGAAGCTAAAATTTCTTTAAAAATTAGATTTTTTTTTTGTAGCTCGTTAGAAATAGGAAAATACTAACTAGAGATATTTTGTTAATAAGAGAAATAATTAGATGTAATTCTTGTGTATTCTGCAGTCAAGAAGAATCTGTCGATCACCTTTTTGTAGATTGTATTTTGGTTAAAAGTATATAGTCTTAGATTGCAGATTTGAATAATTTTGTTTTTGAAGGTTCAACAATTGAGAAACTTTGACAGATTGATGCCGGCATTCCATTAAAAGACAAGCTTTTAGTAGAATTAATTAGGCTGTGGTTTCTTGGATTATATGGTTAGAACATAATAAACATGTTTTACAGATAAAAAAGCTGCTCTATTAAAACTTAGGAAATAAAATTATTAATCTCACCACATTCTGGCGTAAATCAACTAAGGAAAAAAAAAACTTTCTAAAATTAATTGAGATCAACTAAGCTTGATGATCCTGTAATTTCTATAATTTTGGGGAAGGAGAAGAGAGGATAAGGTTTTGAAATGGAGATAAGAAGGCAATACTAATTTGTTGAGACTTGAGAAACTTCATTCCGTTGGTGCCTCAAAGAGTGTTTCATCTGCTCCAGACGCCAATGAATTGAATTGAACAAGAGAGGAAGACGAATACTGTGTTGAGGGTATTTTAGAATTAAATTGTTTCTTTTGTTTTTTATTTAATTATTTAACTAAAGTGATAAGTTTCTAAATTAATTGATTTTAGGGAGTTTAGGATGACATTTTTCTAAGAATGAAGTTTGAAGTGGTATTTTTCTAATTTTGATGTTTTATAGTGACATAAATCTACTTTTCCCTAAATAAAATGTTTTTAAATAAGAATGTCGATTTTGTTTGAAATAAAAATATAACTTCACATAAAAACATATATAACATTTTATTTTTAGTATTTAAATAAAAACTAACTAAATGATTTTAAATAAAATCATGAATTAATTCATTGATATCCCTAAAATAAGATTAAAAATCCTTGCTACTATTCAAAAGTACAAAAGACAGTAAGGAAACGCCTATGCGTGACCAGGAAGTCGGAACCAAAATAATTGTTTAAGTGGCTACCACCGAAATTTTTAATAATGAACAAAAAAACATCAAAATAAACAAATTTTCTGGAAAATTACGAGAGTGAGAATCTCGTTGGCAGAGATAACGGAATGATCATGTCATCTCGTTGGCAGAGATAACGAATCAATCCCGCTATCTGAGATAACGAAATGACTCAAAAAATTTCGAATCTTTTCTTATGTATTTCTTTTTTTTCTTCTCTCATGTGTTGTCCTCTTTCTCTTTCTCTTCTCCTCTTCTTTCTTTCTCTTCTCTTGCTCAAGCTAGTTGCTGATGTCGTCGTCGTCGCCGATCTCTCCCTCTATCGCTCTACTGTTGCTGGTATATTTTTTTCAATTTTTAATGCATGTATAATTAGTTAGTTTATGATTTATCAAATTATTTGTTTATCGTAGATAGTTAATTTAGTTGGATTAAATTGTTGAGTCAGTTTAAGTTAGATTAAATTGTCGTATTTCACCATCAAAATACACAGAAAATTAAATTATTTTTCTTGAACTTGGATGTGCATGAAAAAATAAAAGTTAGTGCTATTTTAAGTTGATAATTATAGTATAGTTGTTTCGAAATTTGTTGCTACTTAGAAATTGAAATTCATTTGAAACAATTACTGAGCTCACTCTATCTAATAAATCTAATTTAATTTGTAATTAATAAAAATAAAGAAATATAATAGACACATGATGACATGATGAAGATTAGAACTCGCTATGTCTAATTCTTAATATCTTCTACTGTCGTCTTCTCTCTAGTGATCTCTCTCAAGTGTCTTTTAAAACTGCAAAAAAAAAAAATAAGTTCACTATCTAAAACATCGAACTCGTCCTGACTTTTTTTTTTCCAAATGAAGCTATGTTCCAAAAAAAAAAAAGAATTAGAATTAAAATTGGGATTCATATGCATTATTTTTTACTATTTAGAGCCACACTCCATAATAAACAGAAAAAAAATTAGTATAATTATAAAAATAAAGATAAAAAAGATTGGAAAATAAAAACGGTTGACATGGTGGTCTTATATATCAGTTAAATACTTAAATATCAAATTTATTCAATATTTAATTGTCAGGAAATATTACGGTAACGTCATTATCTATATACATGATACCTATATATATTATGAAACACTTTTCACATGTCACGCAAAGAATTTCAAACGTGGGCACAAATATGCTGTCTGAGCCGAACTATGACACTTCGTTGTTATTATTAATTTTTTTTAAATAGAAATAAAGTCTATATCATTCAAATTTAAATGATTTAAAAAAATTCGTTTCGAACATGTAATTTCTCACACGAATGACATTGTTTTAGCACTAATTAAGCTAGGATCGGTTTTTTATGTCATATTTTTTTAGACGGTGACATAAATTTTTAACGAATCAGATTTAATCATATGAGATGTTTTTCATTTTTTTCGGGTGCTGTCCGCATGTCATCTCTAAATGGCAAAAGACTTTTTTTTATGGAAACAAAAGTGAATTCAGAAAACATATATAACAAGAAAATTGTTGGGCTCTTGTTCTAGTAGACAGTCTATGGTAGCTAACTAAAATAGTTTTTATTGAAGTCATGAATTCAAGCTTTTTTTAACATAAAGATGAAAATTCTGTTAAAAAATATTTCGCAATAAATGTTGAAACTTTCTAGAACTCCTTGCATAAAAAAAATAACTTAAAATGTTGTGATAAGAAATTAAAACCAAATACATGCATGTTGAACACCGTCCTGGTGAGAACAAGTCCTTAACTTAGTGACTAAAAGTAATAATTTATGTGACATATTTTAAGTTCGAAATTTGAATGAAAGAATTTTAAGTCATTTAAATTTGAATAGCTTAGATTCTCATTTTATTTAAAAAAAAAAAAAACACCGTCCCGGCTCTCTCGTCCACATTTCTTTTGCTAAGCATAATGAAAAATGTGGTGCGTCTATGCTTTTAACCATAAAGAAGGAAAAGTTGCTATTTCAACAGTGTTATTTTTATAAAGTTTACAAAAGAAAAAATGCAAAGAATATAGTAATTATTTTGTTCAAATTGATAATTATAGTATAGTTGTTTCATTTTGTAGATATAGTAAGGACTATAGCATATATATAGAGAGAGAAAGGCTAGGGTGCTCCATGGAGCATCAAACCCCTCGTGTTCCACATTCGTTATATCTAATTTGAAAATTCCAATGACTGATCCGAACCGTTGAACATGATCTACATATTGAAATCTAGTTGGAGATTGAATTTTACAATTTTTTGAAATTTTTTGCTATTTTTTTAAAGAGGTAGAAAAGTTGCTAATCCAATGGTTTATGGACCAACAAAAGTTGCAATTTTTCTACCTCTCTAAAAAATAGCAAAAAAATTCCAAAAAATGTAAAATTCAATCTCCAAGTAGATTTCAATATGCAGATCATGTTCAACGGTTCGGATCGGTCGTTGAAATTTTAAAATTGGAGATATGATGTGGAGCACCAAACCCCTCGTGCTCCACATTTGTTATATCCAATTTGAAAATTCCAACGACCGATCCGAACCGTTGAACATGATCTACATATTGAAATCTACTTGGAGATTGAATTTTACAATTTTTTGAAATTTTTTGCTATTTTTTTAAAGAGGTAGAAAAGTTGCTAATCCAATGGTTTCTGGACCAACAAAAGTTGCAATTTTTCTACCTCTCTAAAAAATAGCAAAAAAATTCCAAAAAAATGTAAAATTCAATCTCCAAGTAGATTTCAATATGTAGATCATGTTCAACGGTTCAGATCGGTCGTTGGAATTTTAAAATTGTAGATATGATGTGGAGCATTAGGGGTTTGGTGCTCCATGGAGCACCAAACCCCTCGTGCTCCACATTCGTTATATCCAATTTGAAAATTCCAACGACCGATCCGAACCGTTGAACATGATCTACATATTGAAATCTACTTGAAGATTGAATTTTACAATTTTTTGAATTTTTTTGCTATTTTTTTAAAGAGGTAGAAAAGTTGCTAATCCAATGGTTTATGGACCAACAAAAGTTGCAATTTTTCTACCTCTCTAAAAAATAGCAAAAAAATTCCAAAAAATGTAAAATTCAATCTCCAAGTAGATTTCAATATGTAGATCATGTTCAACGGTTCGGATCGGTCGTTGAAATTTTAAAATTGGAGATATGATGTGGAGCACCAAACCCCTCGTGCTCCACATTCGTTATATCCAATTTGAAAATTTCAACGACCGATCCGAACCGTTAAACATGATCTACATATTGAAATCTACTTGGAGATTGAATTTTACAATTTTTTGAAATTTTTTGCTATTTTTTTAAAGAGGTAGAAAAGTTGCTAATCCAATGGTTTCTGGACCAACAAAAGTTGCAATTTTTCTACCTCTCTAAAAAATAGCAAAAAAATTCCAAAAAATGTAAAATTCAATCTCCAAGTAGATTTAAATATGTAGATCATGTTCAACGGTTCGGATCGGTCGTTGGAATTTTAAAATTGGAGATATGATGTGGAGCATTAGGGGTTTGGTGCTCCATGGAGCACCCTAGCCTATCTCTCTCTCTCTATATATATAGATAGATAGATAGGCTAGGGTGTTCCATGGAACACCAAATTTCTCATGCTCCACATCTACATCTATTATCTCCAATTTGAAAATTCCAACAACCGATCCGAACCGTTGAACATGATCTACATATTGAAATCTACTTGGAGATTGAATTTTACATTATTTCGAACTTCTTTGCTATTTTTTAGAGATGTAGGAAAATTACAACTTTTGTTGGTCCAGAAACTGTTTGATTAGCAACTTTTTTACCTCTTTAAAAAAATAGCAAAAAATTAAAAAAATGTAAAATTCAATCTCCAAGTAGATTTCAATATGTATATCATGTTCAACGGTTCGGATCGGTCGTTGAAATTTTCAAATTGGAGAATGGATGTGGAGCACGAGCGTTGGTGCTCCATGCATGGCTCCATGAAGCACTCTAGCCTAATTATATATATATATATATATATATATATATATATAGTAAGGCTATGGTGTTCCGCAAAGCACCAATACACTATACTTCGCCTCTATATCTTCGATTTCAAAGTCCAAACAACCAATCCAAATCGTTGAACTTGATCTTCATATCAAAATCTTCTTGGAGACCGAATTTTATATTTTTTTTGAATTTCTTTACTATTTTTTAGAGAGGTCGAAAATCATTCATATCGGATGATTCAGAGATCGTTAGAGTAACCAATTTTTCACCCCATTAAAAAATTCTAAACAAATTCAAAAAAATGTAAAATTCGGTCTCCAAGAAGAATTTAATATAAAGATCAAGTTTAAAGGTTTGGATCGATCGTTTGGACTTTGAAATGATAGATATAGATGTGAAGTAGTGAAGTACAACGCTTTTGGTGCTTTACGAAACACCATAGCCTCACTCATATATATATATATATATGAGCATGGCTAAAATAATATGCATAGTACACTCCATTTTGTACTATGCATATATATATAGGTCATTAAATTGAGATTTAAGTTGCTCAATAAATTATTCATATGAAAATATTGTAGGAAATCAAATTTCGTGATTTTTAGAGTTTTCTAACTATTTTTTAAATATTTTTTAAAAACAGTCCAGATTTAATACTACAAAAGTGTCATTTCTGGGCTGTTTTTAAAAAATATTTAAAAAATAGCAAGAAAGCTCTAAAAATCACGAAATTTTATTTCCTACAATATTTTGATATGAAAAATTTATTGAGCAACTTAAATATCAATTTAAGGACCAAATTAAATACAAATGGGCGCATAATACGTTATGTGGTGTACTATGCATATTATTTTAGCCATGCTCTATATATATATATATATATATATATATATATATTGTAGAAAAATAATAGCATTGCAACAAATTATTTGATTATTTGTTCTCGTGTATTATTTTTACATGAATATGAAAATAAAGTACGATTCATGTAGCTTTCTCAAATGAACTACAACATTGCTACAATGTATAACATATACTTATGAATATGAAAGAGCAGATTAATAGAGTTAATGAATAACTCGCCGGTTCAAAATAATTGTTAGTTCAGCAAACAATTTTTTGAAATATAAAAAATTAGGTCATTAATTTAAAGACTCCGATAATTATATGTATTCTTCCAAACGTAGAACAATAATTCTAGGTACTCACTGATTAGAGTCAATACTATTCTCATCACGTTGAAACATACTATGATGCATGCACATGTATCGTGTTTGCGTATTTGAATCTTTCGATATACATCGAGATTTGTGTGCATCGAATTTCAATGCACATCGCCGACATCAGAAAATTCAAATGCATAAACATGATGCATGTGCATGTACCATAACATTTTTATCAGAAATTTCAAATAACCTAACATTTTTATTAAGAAGTACCTCTTATCTACCAAAAATAAAAATTGGAAGTTATTAGCCAACGAATTTTATATTCCTTCCGTATTTACGTTTTTTTTTCCAAAGGATACTGTCGAATATTGCACACTAACGAATTCAAAGTAGGAGAGAGACGGACATGCTGCTAGATATTTGATGTGACAAATTTAGAAAAATCGTAATTGTGATGAATATTGTTGTTGTTGTATCTAGTTTATTTTAGGTGAAATTTTAAGTATATTCTTCAAAAAATTTAATATACGATATTTTCTCTTTTAATTTTGAATATTACATATTTTCAGGCTTTTAAAAAACTTCGTTTTAATCATTTTAACTTTGTTTTAACTTGAAAAAATCTTTGACGTAGTTTTCGAAAAATAACCGTTTTTTCTTATTTTCTATATTTTAACCGTTTTAACTTGAATTAAACTGTTTAAATTCATTTTATTTGGGTAGCGTTAAAACCAATTTTTACAATTTACAACAACAAAAATTCACATGTTCAGTCATGACCTCCAAAATAGTTTTATTTACTCTAAACTAACTAATTATACATAAGCTATCCACCGACGAATCCTATCACATTTCTCAGAACAAATTTCTATACTTCTGAATCAATATATTTAACTTAGTCGGGTAATTATCAGTGTTATGATGGAGTGTTGATTGCTTGAGTATATTGTCCTTGTGTATTATATTGATGTTGGCATGAGATATTATTATGTTGGCGCGACTTATGCAATTAGATAGTGGAGTTTTATGAAAACAAACATTGAAGCACATTCTCAAAATAAAATACATTCTAAATCTTAATTATTGAACATATCAGATTACATCATGCATATGTTTAGATGATAAAAAGAAAAGCAGCAATGTTAATAATATTGTTAAATATATTATATAGTATATAATTATATACAGTCATACAGATGATAAAAAGTATGCATATTCGCACCATAATTTGATCTAAATAAATGAATAATATATAAAAAATGATTGTTCATTTTTTAATTTAACTTTCGTATAATACCGTTTTAACGTTAAACCGTTAAGGACCACCTCACCGTTAAGGACCGTTAAACGTTTTTTTAAAAGCTTGCATATTTCTCTTTTGCAATTTAAAAAACTCACAAATTTACTCATTTATTTTTTTATCTTAAAACTTATTTTAAATGTGTAAAAATACTCATTTTGTCCTTTATTTAAATCATTAAAAATGTAGCTTATTTATTGAATTTGATCAATTCCTGAGGAAAAAATGATTATCTTGTACTCATGACGTATATCTGGTAACATTTAGGTATATTGTTGCGTATGTATCAAAAGTAGATAAATTATAGAATATGAATCAAAATAATTACAAACAAATAGATACGAAAATAACTTCACCAACTTATATAGTACCATTCACACAATATAATAAACGAATAATAATAGAATATAAATCAGAGTAGTTACAAACAAATAAATACGAAAATACCTCCAAAGAATTCGGATCCTACCCATTACACTTGAGACGGGCATATATCATATCAGATTCGCTAGGGTTTTACAGCGCTCTCCCCTCCTTCCATCCTCTCTCCGCACCTTCGCTTAAAAAACTTGAGATATCTTAACCCTAGCTCGTAACGATGGATAGATATCAGAGAGTGGAGAGGCCGAGGCCTGAATCAGCGATCAACGAAAACGAGGTCAGAATCACTACTCAGGGCATGATCCGAAACTATGTGAACTATGCGACAAGCCTCCTTCAGGTATAATCTCTTTCAATTTCTGTACAATATTTTGTTATGCTTCGGTATGTTTGATTGTTATTATTTTAAATACTACTTCATTAGTAATCGGTTACTTCATGTGGTGCTTTTTTTACTTTTTATTTACTTCTTTACTGTGGATTATTACTGTTTCCGTTGAGAGGAATTACGGTTCTAAATGTTTTATTTGTTTTT
>CAXKVX010002861.1:0-68167 GCA_964058865.1 Eleocharis quinqueflora | reverse complement strand
ACTCGATCCCTTTCGTACTGTTTCGATTTAAATCATTTTTACATGATAATTCAAATAGATTTTACACTCTATAAGATGTCATTTTGTTTGTCTAGTTCAATTCTAAGTTAACATCTTTTATGTCATGTTTGTTTTGAACAGGAGGAGAGAACAGTAGTTCAGCCTATAATATTGCATACTCACCACCACCTCTAACTTACCAGACAACAACAATGGCAAAAACCGTCACCTTTAGCAACAACAATTCTGTTTACATAATCCCGAATGAGCCAGTTCAAAGCCCAACTACGTCGGAGACATATATAGCCCAACCCGAACCAATTCGAGCCCCTCCTCAACCAGAGGTACACAAACCAAAGGAAAAAGTACCAATCAAGGGACGGGTTCAACATGTTCATGCACCTGACACACATGGCCTGAACCAAGCTGAGCAGGCACCGAGTCATGGAACGGTCCGGTTTGTTCATGGACCGCACCCACCTAGTGCGAATCAGCGTGAACCGGTGCAACGACCACACCAGCCCGACATGAGCCAGCATGAACCCGCTCAACCTCATTCGGGGCATGGTTATCAATACGGGTATGGCCGTTACGTACCATCCCCGCTCCCCCGATGGGCGGCCACACCAAAAAGGCATGAATACTTCTCGGGAGAATACCGGTATTATCCAACTCCTGTACGTGAAGGTATTTACAGTATTGCCACTGATGCAAACCGGTTGACAACCATCTTTAGTGAGGAGAATCCAAATGCCTGTACAATTGCCTAATGGAATGGAGAATATTAATTAGATATGATGGAGATGTATCTCGTCGTAATATTCTTTCTGTTGTTAGTTTTCTTTTTGTAATTTGTTTTGTTAATTAGGAATCCGATTCCTTTGACAAGGAGAGGTTTAAAATTCAGTGGCTTGCTGAAGTGTGTTACATTTGTCAATTAATTAGATGCTAAAGTAGTGTGAGAACAGTCACTTGTTTCTTTATCAGAATTTTGGGTATTTTATAATAAGTGCAAATTAAGGAAAAGATATCAAAGAAATATTCTTTTATGAAATATCTTGTGTTATGAGTTTTACCATCAAAATTATTTATGAAATATCTCGTACTAATTTTCAGCCCAGAAAACAAATCAATAAATAAAAGAAAAGGCACATTAAGAATTATTATGAAATGCTAATAGATGTTTATTTTCTTCTCTTCTACATATTGTAAATACTCTCTGTACTCCTCTTTTATTTTATTTAATGGAAAAAATAGACTTTTTGACTGTTGCCTACAAAAATTCGCACAGAATTTTTAAAGAGTTTTATGAACTTTATCATGATAGGCCCCACCAGTCAGGCAAAGAAAATAAGAAATGAAGAAATTAGAGAACCGCTTTTAGTCTAGTGGCAAAAGAGTAACAGGCTCCAAGTGGAGGTTTCGGGTTCGAAACTCAGTGAAAGTCAAAGACCACTGGAGGACTCTAGATCACTTTGAATAATATTTGAGGGCAAAGACCACTCATCTATTTCTCAAAAAAAAAAAGAAACGAAGAAATTAGGAAAGCGTTGAATGGAGGCGATCGTTGGCCATAGGTTCAAAATCTAGAAGCAACTAAGAGGAAGGTCGGTAGTAGAGTAAATCCTCACCGTTCAAAGAAAAAAGTTTGTTATAGATGCGGTGAAAAGGATCATTTCGCCAAGAACTGTCGAAATCCCAAAATTTGTTTTTGTTGCAAACGATCTGGCCAGCTCGTCCGATCTTGCAATCTTTCTTCTCCTCAATTCCAATCCAAAGAACTGAAAAATAGTGAAGATTTCAATCAAGAAAGATCGCGTTTCGTCCCTATTCACAGTTCAACTCTCGAGGTCAAAGATCAAAATCAAATGGCAACTGGTAATATCATCAAGATTAAGCTCGGTCAGAAAGAGTTCAATCTAATTAAACAAGTGTTACGACTAAATAAAACAAGATTAAGTTAGTATGAACTCTCGAGGTGTTCATACTAGCTTTTTAAAAAAAAAATTTGCACTGTTTCATATCTGTTTTGCACAGAATGCAATAGGTACATACTAAATAAAACAAGTATTACGACTAAATATAACATATTTTCATACTAGCTGTTTTAAATATGTTTTTGCACTGTTTCAATCTTTTTTTGAAAAAAAATTGAGCAAAAAAGAAGCACAAAAACTAAAAATGTGTTTTACAGGCTTTAGAAGCATTTTTCGGGATCAAAATAGCGTCGCTATGATCCATGTAAAGTGTGTGTGTCGTGTCGTGTCGTTTTCGAAAATTGCTCATACGTGTGAATCGGAGTTATAAGTCAAAAGTAATGTTCATTCGAAGATCAAACGTTATTTTGTGCTTATACAAGAAATTAGTTTGCAAATTCCCTTCAAGATAGACTTTGGTCCATCAAATTGATTAAATTATAAACAGTAACAAAATTTCTGATCGTTCTTTCCGTTTGAGTAATGAGAAGAAACTAGCATATAATTCGCGCTCAGCGCGAAAAAGTTAAATTTTAAATTTTCGTATTGCAATAATAACATTATAATAAATCGTTTAAATAAAAAAATAAAAAAGGAAATTTCTTTTGCAAAAAAAATAATGTACAGTAATTTTACTGTAGAATGAACAGTGAAAAACTGTTCATGCTAATGTGGAAATGAAAAATAACGATCATATCGCGCTATGAATATATTAGATGGACTTTAGTACACTTCAATCAAATGAGAAGTGGATATTGACCTAGTAGTCACATAATTAAATCCAGAAAGGGACACGCAAATTATATAATGTCCTTGAATTGCAAATAAATACTACTAGAATTAGGTTTTAGTTGACTAAATGTCACAGTAAATTTAGTCAGCGCTTACCAAGTCGATAGCAATACATTAGGGAGTGTTTGGATCACCAAAAATAGCACTAATTCTGGATAAGTGTTGCTATCCACACAAAAATGTGATCCAAACATGATTTAGTAAGTTGTAAGTAGTGTTGGTTAGTGCTATTTTGCTAATCCAACAAAATGGTAGGATTAGCAAATTAGCACATGTCATGGTTAGCAAAATTATTATTTTATTACATTGTAATCATCATCTTGATGTTATTATTATTTAATATTATTATTATTATTATTTTAATTGTCATTATTTTATTATTATTATTATTGTCATTATTATTTTATTATTATTATAATTGTCATTATTATTATTTTATTATTATTATTGTAATTATTATTATTTTATTATTATTATAATTGCCATTATTACTATTATTTTATTATTATTATTATTTTAATTGTCATTATTTTATTATTATTATTATTTTCATTATTATTTTATTAGTATTATTATAATTGTCATTATTATTATTATTTTATTATTATTGGTCATATTATTATTATTTTATTATTATTATTTTAATTGTCATTATTTTATTAATATTATTATTGTCATTATTATTTTATTAGTATTATTATAATTGTCTTTATTATTATGTTTATTATTATTATAATTATCATTATTTTATTATTATTATAATTGTCATTAATATTATTTTTTATTATCTTGATTGTGATTATTTTATTACTTTTGTAATTGTCATTATTATTTTATTATTATTATTATAATTGTAATTATCATTATTTTTATTATTATTGTAATTATCATTATTTTATTATTATAATTTTCATTAATATTATTTTATTATTATTTTAATTGTCATTATTTTATTATTATTATTGTCATTATTATTATTATAATTGTCATTATTATTATTCTTATTATTGTTATTGTAATTATCATTATTTTATTATTATAACAATTGTCATTATTATTATTTTATTAATATTATTTTAGTTGTCATTATTTTATTATTATTATTATTGTCATTATTATTTTATTAGTATTATTATAATTATTTTTATTGTCATTATTTTATTACTATTATCATTTATTATTATTGTATTATTATTATATTATAAATTGATATCAATATTTTATTATTTTATTATTATTATTATCGTTAAAAAAACTAAAATAATTTATTATTTTACTAACTCACTATCACTACTCCAAATGTGCAATCCAAACAACATTTCACTAACCTAGATAGAACAAAATTAGCATTATTTTTGCACTAACCTAGATAGCAAAAAGTAACCACTATTTCAACCACTAATCTAGATAGCACTATTTTTGCACTAATCATGACATGATCCAAACGCACCCTAATACTATAGCATTAAATAGACTTTAGCCTTTAAGTTGACTAGTGCATACCGTAACTACCGTTTAAAATTCTCCAGTTTCATAGGCCAATAAAAGAAGTTGACTAATACTTTTAAGTTTTGACAAAAGAATTATTCTCTATCGGTATGCAGTCACCGTATGTAGTATACGTACGCTGTACGCATGAAACAATATACATCCTTAAAAAGGAGTGTCATCTGCGTCTTTAAATTATAGACCGTTCAAGTTTAATCTAACGGATCTAATTTTATAATACAATTTTTTTCATGAATTATATGATGAGTATTTTCATTTCAAAATAATAATTATTAAAACTTTTATCAGATAAACAATTTTTAGCTATTATTTCTTAACGACGTACGTATCACATCTATTCCTATAATTTTAGTTGTGTTTGCTAATTCCACAAATTTAAAATTTAAATTATTATCGTTATTTTAAGCTGACGTATAACTTTTTGACAACAAAATATTTAATTTACATTAAAAATATTACTTAAAAAAGAATCAAACTTTTAAATAGCGCTTGTAGTCTTTTTTAAAGCTACAACTCAAGATATATTGCAAAATGCGATTTTAGTGATTATTGACGATAGAATTTAGCGGTCGATAAAGTGGACATGATATAGTTGTTTTAACGACATATAATGATTTTAGGGGTGATATTTCTATTTATGTTGTTTAATTGTAAGTAGATTAAATTTTACGTGTCATTTTTTTTCTTTTTGTTTGTATTTTTGAACTACTAAAATACTTGCTTAAAAATTATTGTAGAATGAAAGGCCTCTACGTAAAGGGAAAATTATCAATTCAATTCGAGTCAAGTGTGGAAGCGAACAATTCAATTCAATAACCAAAATTTTCTCTTAGCAATTCACAATCAACAATGGTGTAACATATGCTCAAATCAAACAAAAAAAGTAAAGAGAGTAAAAGTTAGAGAAATTGAATACAAGATGTAACTTGGCTTGACGGTTGAACTTGCCTACATCCACGAGAACACTCAGTACCGCCTCCGAGACCGATTTCACTAACAATAAGTGTTTACAAGCAGTGGCAGAGTCACATGTACCCAGGGGTGCAGCTGAACTCTCCTGAATTTTTTTCAAAAACGGCCATATATATGATTTTTTTTAAATGACCATGTATTTGAAATTTTTTGTACAATTGACCATATAAGATAGTTTTTTAAGAATAAGTATCATTTCAAACCCCTAGAAAAAAATCGTAAATCTTGAACCCTCCTGAAGAAAATCTTGAATCCGCCCCTGTTTACAAGGCTACCACAAGACTAATTCCTCACTTCCTTCACCAAAGAAAAGCAAGAGCAAACAAGATCAACCACAAATCTAAAAAAAACAAGTGAGATTGCACACGAATCTCAAACAAGATCACACACGAATGTAAATCATAACTCAATCGAGAATTAGATAATTAACTATCCTAGGATCACTTAAAGCTTTCACTAATGGCTAGTTGAGGTTTTGGATACTTGGAGAAGAATGTTTCAGCTCTCTTGGATTGTTTGAATGCTTGTACAAAATTTTCTCGTCTTTTTTTTCCTCAAAAGTTGAAGTCTTGAATGCAAGCCTCGAAGCTCCACCCGTCACGATGCTCAAATCCATTGTCATGACTATTGAAAAATCTCTGACCTGTCATGTATTTGGCCTTCAGTGTCATGACGAGTGGGTTGAGTGACATGTCGCTAGCCTGACCCGTCACCTAATGGATGTCTCGTACTTTTGGCTCCTTCACAGCTTTGATTTTGGATCTTCCAACCCGTCACGACGTTGTGTGGAGCGTCATGACGCCTCACTGATAGACTTAAGATGTCTTCCTTCAAACAACCATAACTTTTGATTTATAATCCATTTTCTGTATTTTTCAATGCATTAAAAATTGCAACAAATTCTATATTTGTTCTCAAAACAACACCTGCAAATTTTCATAAATAAATTGTGAAATCCAAATTTATTTCTCAAATAAAAAAATTAATAAAATTATTTATTCCAACGATCTTCTTCTTTTGATGCTTTTAAGAACACAAGTGGTTCATGCATAAAGCACTAATATATTGACGTGGTTTATTCAATGCATGATGACGTGGTTTCTTTGGTAAAATCCATCAATCATAGTGCGAGTTAGCTACGTTTGCAAAACTATTTTTCCTATAATTTAATGGTGGAAGACTTAGCATGCAACTAAACAATAATTAAATAATCTTTCGAATTTCTACTATTAGTTATGTTGATGATATTTTGAGCAGCCATTCTGACAATAACAAAGCATTATGCGCATTTTTCATATACTAAAGATCACATGACAATAGATTACAGAGTGACACACAGAGGTTAGCATTTTGGCCAAACACTAAAAAGAAAAGAGTGATGCACAAGTGAGACTATTTTTTATAATTGAATAAAATTTTATGTGTTTAAATTAGGAGAATTAAAATTGTGAGTTCAACCCCACAAATTAGTTATTTACGAGATAGAATATTTTTTTTATTAATTTAAGTTCTATACCTAAATTAACTATCTCACATTAAAATGATAAGAGTGAGGCTATGACACTTCACAAAGCGCCAATAACGCGGTACGTCATCTCCGTAATTTCAATTTTAAAGTCTAAACGATCAATTCAAATCGTAGAATGCGATCTCATTTAAAATCTTCTTGTAGGCTGACTTTTACTTTTTGTTAGAGTTTTTTTAGATAAATATAAAATCATTCATGTTTGATGGTCTACAAATCATGAAATTAACCAAATTTTCACCTCTAAAAATAGTAAAAAAAATTCTAAAAAAAGTCTTCAAAGATATTTTAATATGGAGATCACGTTTAACGGTTTGGATCGACCGTTTGAACTTTGAAATTGAAGAAATGAAAGCGAATTACTGTGTCAGTGACACTTTGTGAAGTACCATAGCCTCACCCAAAAGATAATTAGTTTTGAGTATGAAAATAATTTATTTTAAATCCAGGTTCGTCTTGATTATCTTGTTTTAGTTAAAAATGGAGTTGAAGTGTTCTAATTAAAAATATTTACAAACAATTTTGTTGTTGAATTTCAAACATAAAACTTACGACCTCTTACAAAAAATATTTTTCGCGATTTAATTTGTCTAAACTAAAAAAATTTAACTAAATTTGGATCACTCAACTTATCCGTTTGCAGACTGAAATCATGATATTTTACATAGTATACAATTAATTAATTTGCACAACGTGAGAAGGGTTGGATAACTCAACTAGCTGCTTATTATTTTTCCTCTTTTATTTTCTTAATTTAGTTTTTCTTTGCTTGAAATGCAATGGAGGACAGGCTTATAAAAAAATTTAATTAATTAATTAGATGAAAAGTGATGCCAGTTGTTAGTATTTACATAGAAGACATAATAAATTAATAACTCGTCTTTTCGTTTTTGATTTTACATGTGTCATGTTTGGCAAACTTGTGGGAAGGCTAGTTTGGGAATTTGATCCGTCAAAATGGTAAGGATCCGGATCAGCGATTCTGCTACACGTATAGCGCGATTTTGACGATCGGAATCGACCGTTCAATTACAATAGACTGTTAGAAATGAAAATCAGAGAGAGTTTATTTTTAGAGCACGACCTCGATGTAATCGGACGGTCCAGATGTTGTGTAACGCAACACCAGGTTTGATTCATAATGATAAGTTATATCAATGAAATGAACAGTCTAAAATTTGATGAAAACATCAGGGGCGGATGCATGTGTTGTCAGGAAGGACAGTCGTCTCCATCTGATTTTTTTTTTGCAAAATAATTTTCTATTTTGATACGATTTGTCAAACTTTTTTGTAAAAATAACCATATAAATTTATAAATGTGTCTCATTTTGTCTTCTCTGAAAAAAATTATAGATCTTACTCTTCTGATTAAAATTCTGAATTCGCCTCTAGAAAACACGATAGCAACGCTGTAGCAAAATTGTGCGGTAAACAAATTGAGTGAGGAGATAGAGCGGAGAAACTGATCAGCTACCATTATTTTGATGACAGCCCGTCATCATTGAGTGGATGACAAGTGAAACCCACAAAATATGACTCCCTGAATCAAATTAGAACCGTTTAAATTAAAAGCAGCGATCTACATTTAATAGCAACGAAACAATGAGAGCAGATGCGGATCCGATAGAGCGGACCCTTCCTACTTCAACTAAGCGATGTGAATTCCTAGTTTGGACCGTTGAATAGTGTCCTACAATTATGTGTGGATGTTAATCAATTAAAATATATCATTGATACATCTAATTAATAAATATGAGAAAAATAGAAAAAATAGATGCATAGCTTATAGTGCTGTATAGTTCTCCAATCTCTGTATTTCTGGCACTTTAGATTGTAGTCTATAAAGAAAATATAATGGATAAAAAATATTATTCAAGTGAAAATGTGGAAAAAATGTTTTGGGAAATCATGTAGAATATCACCAATTTTAAAACTATGATCAGAATCACTGTTCAATTATAGTGAAAAGTTCCTTCTTACATGTGACGAAGTTGTAATAGCCATTTGATTGAATCCACATTCAGTAGGGTATTCAGTACCACAGAATGGGCAGGGGCCCTCTTGCAGTCTCACTGCTGGTATAGTGTCGAGACTGTCCGTATAGTATTTGCTACAGTGTCGAGACGAATTTACAGCGTTTTTTCTGTACCAAACGTCTCACATAATACTGCACATTCTGTGAGATAAGAATTCCATTTGATTATAACCATATAATTTGAATTGAATACTGATAACTCACTATTATCACAGTAAATGCAGATTCTAAATTTAATGTGAAAAGTGGGTAACATTAACAATTTTGGAACTTGTACTATCTGGAAAATATGTGTTCAATTCTTTTGTGATGGTTGCCTATTGTTCTACTTCTATGTAATCCTTAATAATAAAGAGATGTTGGGTTTGAGGTTGAACAACATATTTATCACAAAATGGTAGGTGTTGATCTCACCTCACTATGAAAAAAATGCATGCTTAGTCTCATAAGATGAATTTAAAAGTAATAATATAGAATTTAACATGAATCCTTCTATAAAAAAAGAATAACAAATTAAAACAACATAATTTTTTTAGATCTAGCACTAACTGGTGGTCATATGTCTCCATTCTTTATGAAGAAACACATTAAAATTTCTCATATTAGCCATCTAATCAAATACATGTGAAAACAAATAAATGTGAATGTTTACTGATGTCTTTGTTTTAAAAAATATATATTTTAGGTAATTGGATGAATCTTGATTAATATAAATCAAAATTGGGTAAATTTCTCCACTAATTCAAACTTCAAAGTATGAAGTGGCTGTAGAAAATCTAATTTTTGAAACACAAGTGATCAAAAGCTCGTTGCCACCAGTATATTTTTATCACTAATTTAATAAAATGATAAGGTATATATGACAGCTATGTTGAATCTGATTCATTTCTTTAATGGTCCACTCGATCTAAGCAAATTACATAATTGTAGTGTGGGTGGAATTTCTTAACATCCACATTTTCCACAAATCATAGCGGTTTCTTAACATGTCCGGAAAAAAAGTTTACATGCACATAGGGATCTTATCTTGCGGCCTATTCGATCCGTAAAAATATCATATTCGGTCTACTCGATCCGTAGAAATGAGATTGGATTGACAGCCCGACCTACTCGTGGGCATCACAACCCGATACATGGGCTGCCCGCACAGGTTCGTCCAGTAATCCAGTGCATCACAACATCAAATAAAAGACAATTTTTTTATTAAGGGAAATTTGTCTACATGCCACTATATAATTGTTCAATAGCCAAAATGCCACTAGATAATAGGAAATAGCCAATATGCCATTAAAATTCATATCTGTTCATTCTTATGCCATTAGTCCTAATTTCATTCAATTGAATAATTAAAACATTTCAAAATACCAAAACTGCCCTCTGCTGTCTCCTTTCTTTTCTGCTCGAATCTAGTTGATCAGTCTCACAGACCTTTCCCTTTCTTTCTTGTAGCCATCACAGATCAAATATAGAAGAGAGAAAAGAAGAGAGATGGGAAGTGTATCACTTAGCTGATTTCGACTCCATCTCCGCGGCAGCAAAGAGGGAGACGCGATTCTCCTTTCTTCCGACGGGAAGTGGTTCAACCTAGGCAGAAAGAAGGAGCAGCACGGGCCATTCTACTGACGCGATTCTCCTTTCGATTGTAAGTGTTTCAATCTAGCCATTCTCCTTTCTTCTGACTCGATTTTGTTGATTTCGATTCTCCTTTCTTCTGGTACCTAGGCAGAAAGAAGGAGCAGCACAAGCTCGTACCTGACGCGATTCTCCATCGCAGCACGATCTCCTTATCTGTTCTGTCGAGTGGGTAGGGTGTTCTGTTCTGTCGAGTTGGGTCAAGTGGGTAGTTCAGTTCTGTCGAGTGTGTTCAGTTCTGATCGAGTGGAGCTGGTATCGACTGGGGCTGGGGCTGGAGCTGCTGGTAAGGGAATGGGTAAGGGTATTTAGGGAATTAAGAAATGTTTTAATTATTTAATTGAATGAAATCAGGGCTAATGGCATAAGAATAAACAGATATGAATTTTAATGGCATATTGGCAATTTCCTATTATCTAGTGGCATTTTGGCTATTGAACAATTATATAGTGACATGGAGACAAATTTCTCTTTTATTAATGAATTTACAATTTATAATTACTGAATTGTCAAGTTTGTAACAATTTCAAAATTATCGATTAATATCGATTGATAATTTCATATCATAATTGGCCATGAGTATTATAATTGACCCAATTCATTCATGCCTCACATCATATACTAAGGTCTAATCCAGTTCAGTATTATAATCGACTCACGAGTAGTCCATGAGTACAACTTCAAGGCTCATGGCTCTTCCCGACCCGTCCATAAATCCGGTCCTATCCAGCCCTCCATAACAACAGATTGGGCGGATATAGTGCTTGAGCCGAATAGACATGTGCGACCAAATTGCCATCCCTACATGCAAACGTTATTTTTCTTATAGGTTGGTTGGGCATCAATTTTCAGGCAAACGAATTATATTTAATGTGTTATTAAATGTCTTTAAATATGAAAAAAAATGAACCATTACAAATTTTATATATATCATTGAATGGTCGATAAAACTTATATATAAATATTCATATCATTGAATGTTTATACTACCACAAAAAATAGATCTGCCAACGGTTATTTTTCACATTTGTCAACGATTATGCAACCGTTGTTGTCTAAGGAGTTGCTAAATCTTATAAAGAATCGTTAGCAAATGAATGTTGTCGTAGAGCAAATTAGCATTTAATATTCGGCTACAGCAACGGTTATTCACTATTAATTATTGCATAGATTTTCTAAGACAACGGTTATTTAGTAAATAACAGTTGTTGTAGGTCATTTTTTTAAAATGTTTTATAAATGGCTAGCACTAAATTTTGCTAGCCAATATACCATTTAAATTGTCACAGATAAAACAAATAGCACAATAAACATGTCATAATTATAATTTGATCACGACAAAGAAAAAATGAACCATAAATCCTAAATTATAAATCCTGAGAACTATTGTCAGTTCCAAAACTAAGGTTCTCAGAGTTTCAAAGATGAACATAGCTCTGAAAGATGCAATTTCAAACCTAAATCTGACTCAATCAATTGCATCTTTTGAGCCATGGTCCCTTGAGAACCCTAAGAATAATTCTATGTTTCTTTTCTCATAAGGAATACCCTGCAAAACACAGAAATACAAATAAAAAATAATTAGTACTCTACAATTCACAGTAAAATGTTAAAGAAAAAGTAGATTAAATAATGTATCATTCTTTAGAATGAAAATCTGGTCTCTCTCTTTAAGATGAAACACTTGAGTTTTGTCAAGTGTCTTGATAGGTGAGAAATCAACCTTTATATGATTGAATTTTCACCATATCAGTCGTACTTCACCTATAGAAGTGTTGTAAAATAATTTTTAACAGTTTAACTTTTTTAACAAACTCTAAGGTTCAACTCCAAAACAAATAAAGACATCACTATTGTATCTCAAGTTCCACACCCCATTCCTATTTTTTGCTCCAAAAAAGTGTAGAGAATGTCTATTTCAAACTATGTTTTCATTTCTTTCTTGAATAAATATTTCTAACTATAACTATTACAAAGAACTAACAAACTAACAAAATAAAAAGTATCTTCAAAAGAAGATGCAAACGGCGCGGCGATAGAAAAAATATGACAACGTCGGCGAGAGAAAAAAACACGAGACCGATGATGACCACGAATGAGGTAGAGAAAAATACGAAGTGCGTGCGATCAAAATCGATAGATAACCTCCACATCTCCACTAGAAGTGTAGAGGTAGCCCGGTGGAGAAGAGGGTTTAATACAACCTTTTGTTGGAGTAAATTGAAATTTCATGAATTAGTTACATATGGAATATATAATAATGATGAAGACTTCCAGTTCACATTAATTCTAGAAAATTAGCTAGAAATCAAACTTTTGGTACTCGCCTGCCTAACAAAGAATTAAAATAAAAATAGACCTACCAACAGCTTTAAATTGTTGGTTGGATTCCAATAACTATTTCTTTGTAATATTTAGTAAACCTATTAAAGAAAAGAAAACCCAACATGTGTACAGTGGATCTAAGCAGGATTAGTGAGACCATCTAGCTATACAGACAATAATAAAACTAAAAATTAAGAAAATAAGAAGAAGAAAATAAAGGAAAAACAGAGAGCACGTACGATAAGTTCACAATAATTAATTAAAAATTTATTTTTATTCTCACAAGTATATATCAATATATGACAATTAGTAATAGATACAAGTATATAACCAAGTATTAAATCTTCTGACCAACTTATTTGACCCGGTTTCTCTCCTTCCACAGTTCCACTACCAAAGAAAAAATAAATATAGACTTAGCCACACCAAGCATCAACTACCGACCTCTCATCTCCACTCTATATAAATTGATAACTCCAAATTTAGACTCAACCATTCTTGTATTTAAACCTTCCCTCCTTAATTGTTCTATTGATATCTCTCCACCATGGCAGTAGGGTTTTTAGAAACTGTGACTATGCTCCTTAGCACGTGCTCGAGACACATGTCGCGTGCCGCCAGGTCTCTTGGCATCCCGAAAAAGAAGAAGAATAGCCTAAAGGAAATCAACCATCGGGTCGACAACGAAAATTCAAACAATCAGGATGGTGTTTGGAAGAAATCAATACTGATGGGTGAGAAATGCCAACCATTGAATTTCTCCGGTGTGATTTATTACGATGCCGATGGAAACAAGCTCGATAACATACCGCCGCGCTCTCCTATGAGGAGTCCATTAAGGAGCTTGGGGCAACATGTAAGCATGCTGCCAACTAATTAAAATTAGGAGAAATTAAGGATGTTATTTTTTTCTCAAGCAAGAAAAAAAGGAGGAATGGTTTGATTTTGAGATTGTTATTGCAGATTGTAATATGATTTCGGTTGTTATCATCGGCATGGATGAAAGTAGAATTAGTACGAGTTAGGTGTAGTCGGTTGCATATATACTAAAAGATGTGTGTTTCATTCATGGTTATTAGTCAGTACTTCAGTTTCATTACGTGTAGTATATATCATTCATGGTTATTGGTCTTCAAATAGATGTTAATATAGAAAATATTTTTAACGGTCTTGATCGGTCTTTTGCACTTTGTATTTCGAGATACGAATCTAAAGTATTTGAATGTTGGTGTTTTATAAAATATTTTAACACAATTTTATGAGTTATGCTAAAATACTTGATAAAACACCAACATGCATATACTTTAGACTCGTATTTCGAGATATAAAGTACAAACAATCGATCAAGATCATTGAAAATGTTCTAAATACTAACAAAAAATTTAAAGAACAAATTTTACATTTTTTAATTATTTTTTACTATTTTATCGGATGAGTACAAAGTTGGTTAAATTGAAGGTAACGATTTAGATTAATGAATTTTTTACCTATTAGATAAAATAGTAAAAAAATTCTAAAAAAAATATGAAATTTTGGTTCAGCTATGTGTTGATACTGTTTATGTAAATTATTGGCGAATATTGAAGAAATTAGCAGTTCAATATAGTCGACAAAGGGAAGTTGTCATAACGGAGTCAATGATTTTAGGTCTATTGCCGTCTCAACAGAGGAGTTATTTAAAAACAGGAAGACAACTTTAAAACGCTTACTTAAACACAAAAGAAAACAAGGAATTAATATATGAATTTTTTTAATTTGTATAGATTTTTTTATCACAGTATCCATATTTTAGAGAGAACAGAAAGTATATTATATATGTAGTCCAATTTTTGAAGGATTTTTTACTATTTTGAGGATTGTTTAAATGTTTTTATTTATTTTTGTCTTAATCATGCTTTCAAATTTAATTTGTGCGTTCATCTCCACTTTCTTTTTTTTCTTTTTGGTTTTTTGATGTACAATCAAATATTAAGGTTTGATGAAGACTCAAAAAAATGCATACATTTGAATTTTTCCTTTTTATATATATATTTTTGAATAATTATGCATTTAGGAACGGATTCAGGATTTATGTCAGGATGGGTCGAGATTTAGGATTTTCGACAGAGAAGGACAAACTTTGAGTCATACGTATATTTTTATAATTTTTTTTGCTGTAAATCATAGTTTTAGAGGTGTATTTGAAAAAAAATCTTGGAATGAAGCCTATATATTTTTTAAATTATAAGCATAATTTTCAAAAAAAAAAGTCTGATAAATGTATAATATCAAAGATATATTTTGAAAAATAGCTTTTTCAGAGTAGATCCATCCATGTAGATCTGCCACTATATGCATTGATGACTCAAGGCGTGCACTGAACAATAGACAATTCGTATTTTAAGGTGTCTGTAAAACAAATATGGAAAATTATAATTGACAATCGTCAAAATGTATTTTGACTTGATTAAAACTGATAGATACAAATCGTTAGATATATGTTAACTGAACTAAGGTAATACCTTATTTCTTCCTCTCTTTCCTTCTCCACCTCTTTTCAGGCTCTCTAATAACAGATCCCGACGATAGTCGCTGCCTCTCTAATGGTGAATCCTTAAATACCCTCTCCCTCTCCTTCAGAATGGAACCCAAGAAGGATTTCAACTTGAATTTGTTCAAAATCCAAATTTTCATTATTGTTGTCAATATCATATATGTCACAATTTGTTGGCTCAGTTTGGACAGAAAGATTTGACTTTTCTGATTTGTTGGTAAAATTTTCTCCATGGTTTCCCTGGTCACCGTAACAGAAGCTTTGCAGAGACTGTTGAACAAATTCTAATTTTTAACTCCAATTTCACTTACAACTCGCTCATTACATCAACTCATTTCTAATTACAATATTCTAATTACTCATTCATCTCTTTTCATTTCCAATTTATTACATGTTACATAGCCGGCCTCTTATTTATAACAAGCAAGAGTCGGTTTATTTTTTGTTTTACCGACTTCACAGCAAAGTCTTGACTAGCTCCTATTTATAACACGGGAAAAAAAACGGACATTTATACAACGGATATTCCCAATTATCTGTTTCAAAGAACAAAGTTCAAACCTTAGTGTAAACTGGTGTAGGAAATATTACATATGATGATATGACCATAAGCACCTTCATTTTTAGCTAACAATTTTCTAGTACCGCGGCTCTGAGTACTATAACTAAAACGCTTTCCATAATCCCCTAATTGGCTAGTATCTTGTTGATCAAAAAGAAAAATAACGAAAATAAGAAAAGAAAAAGGAAAAAGGACAAAAAAAAATGTAACCACGTCCTTAACCATGACACTTTTTTAATGATTATTGCAGACGAGGGCAAGCGCACCAACTTTCATGAAGAAGTGCAGCAAGCAAGAAGAAATATGCAAAACAAAAATTATTCAGATTACTTGCAAGTTGCAACCTTGTATTAGCCATCTTTACCCAGCGAATTTTCATCGCCACTGAACCTCCATCTTCCTACTGCTTGCTCCAGAATTTTCACACGACTTTGAAGTCGATTAGCTTCCTCTTCAACCCAAGACCTACAAAAAAACATCCGAATATAATAAACCTTTAGCCTAGAGCCATACTACAACACAGATGCATCGAAAGAATGAGGCACTGTTAGCTATTCATAGGTTTATTACAGGCAATTCTATTAAGCTTTTGGCTGTAACATTTCAAATAGATTCAAGTAGTAATAACTGAAAGGATGTTCAGATAAGATTTGTGCCTGTTAATATAGCTTAAGCATTTTTTTTTCAGTAGTCTAAAATTGAATATCTTGATCTCACCTTAGAACATACAGAGCCTCCTTTTCTGCTTCCAACCTTGACTTGGTTTCAATTAATGATTCATATTTCTCATTAACATCAAAATATATATTCTTTATACTAAATTTTTCACTCGTAACCTGATTGCTTTCATCCATTACCCTCCCTATTAACCCCTCAATTTCTCTCTCCAGGCCCTGCAAAATTGCCCTTTCACCCTCTAAAGCAATCTTCTCCTTCATATTTTCAGAGAGACCCTCTTCTCTCTCCTTCTTTTCCCTCCTTAGCTCTAACAATGCACTCTCAAGAGCCTCCTGGCTCTTAATCTCTCTTCTTTGTTCTTCCACAATTCTGGCCTTCCATAAATTTTCTATTTCACCCTTTGTTGTAAGTTCTCTTTTTATATCCTCCATTTCAGATAGTTTTAATCTTGTTTCTACCTCAATTCTAGTCAATTCCTCATCAATTAGTTTTTCCATTCTGCCACTTGTCAGCGCGACTGCTGCTTGTGCCTTTGTTACAGGTTTATATGGTTGAATAAGCCTTGCATTTCCTGCAATAATTATTTAAATGGTACATTACTTAAGAACATATGGTTGTTAAGCAGATAATAAAGTTCTACATGTGAACTTTAACCTAGTGTAACTCAGCTATACATTTGTTAATAAGCACTCATTTGACAAAAGAGAGGTATCAAATATCATGTGTGCCAAAGTTTTGGTCGAAAAAAGACCCTATTTTCTTCTTTTTTTGGTCAGAAATTTGTCATTCTATCCACTCTGAATCCCAAACTTTGCAGAAATGCAATATAATTTATGAAAATAAACTAAGCCTAAAAACATATAAAAAATTCACGTCTCCACAGTGCCAAATTTTGTTTTTTTAAACTAAAAAAACAACCAGAAAATTAAGCAATCATCAGGCCATTACTGTCATGTTAAAACATTTTTCCTCTAAATTCTGAAGATTTATCATAATTCATACAAGTAATAATAATGTAAAATCTGAACATTTACTAATGGATGCATTAGATTAAATAATGGTGACAATGACAAATCAAAGTCAAATAAAGTTAAGAATGGACAGAGAGGAGGCATATTCTAGTACACAATCAAAGCCAGTCAACAGGTCACGAAAATGACTACTTTAGAATAAAGTTCAATCATTCAAGATTCATCTGTGCCCATTGAACATAATTTGAATCTGAAAGAGAATGCATGAACAATACCAAAAACTCGGCAAAATATGCTGCTTTCACCAGATACCAAGTCGGTAAACAACTGTGCTGATACACCAGGACATGCACTCAAATCCAAAACTGTTGGCATTTTGTTTATTATCTGGACTGTAAACATGTCAGACTTCATAAAACAATTCATAATAACAAAAATCCAAATATAACCAAGATAAAAAAAATCTCAGCTTTGTTAGATTAGCAATACCTTTTGATCTATTTCTGTAGTGGTTGCATACTCCACTAGGGCTTTCCAATTGAGCATGTCAAACCGCGAGAGGTAGCTACATAAACGGAATGAGAGGTAAATAATAACATGTTTCGTATATATCCTAAACATGCCTTGAATATCCTACATCATTCTCGTGGAATGCAAAAATATATTTGAATATCCATCATTTACTAATTTACTAAAGCATAAGTTCATTCTCTCTCTCTTAGAATAGCAGGAGGACATGCAATAGTGGCATTATTTTTTCCCTACTGAAGTGCCCAATAGGTGTACTAGGGAATTCTTCTGTTCTGTATGGGCTTTTGTAGTGTCAGTTTGTCGTTTTGGGACTTTCAGCGTTTAAAGGAAAAGATTTCCAATATCCAAGTAAAAATAAGTGAACTAAACAGGAATATAATGTTAAAAATTAAGTTAGATAGGGTACCTTTCAGGAAGAAAATTAGAACTTGACAAACTAGAATTGACAGAAGAAAGCTTGCTCGGTACAAGACCAGCTTCTCCTAAACCTTTTTCACATGAAATCAGATGAAAAAACCATAGTCAAGCAAAACTTGGAGTATGATTTTTAAGTTCTTCATAATTAAATTAGATGAGAGCTTACACTGAATGCACCAAAAATCAGGGTCAGTAATTTCAACATCATCAAATGCACTAACAACAGATTCTGTAACCAAAACATTTGGGGTAATCTTGTGCCTTTTACTCCTGTATAGCATTATATTGCCATAATCTGTTAAAAATTGTAAAATTAAACAAAAAAATCAGTGCATAGTTTTCATATCTAACAATTACCTCTCCAAGTAAGAACTCAACTTGACAAACCATCTCGCAAACTCACGCCTGGTGCATAATTCATTGGCATTGGCATCATTTTCAACAATCTGGTACCAAAAGAATAAATGAGATCTTAATGAGGATTTGCGATCACAGACTCCCAACAAATAATTGTCACGTTCATATAGTTCATGATATAGTTCATGTACATACCTGTAACTTCTTCAACACAGATAGAGCATTCTGTTGAGCAGTATCTGCTGGCACAGTAATAGTAACTCTATATCCTTTTGACGGAACCATCAGAAAAAGGAACAAATAATATGAATTTACTAGTATATATTAATTCCACGCCATTATATACTAAAATAAAAGAAAAGGGGCGATGGTGGTGTATCATTAAAGGCAGCCCGGTGCACGTAGCTCCTGTTGCGCGGGGTCCGGGGAAGGGTCGGACCACTTTGGGGTCTTTGTACGCAGCCTTTTCCAGCATTTTTGCAAGAGGCTGTCTATCATTAAAGAGTTTAAATTAAATATGAAACGGCAAGTACCTGCAGAAAGGGTTTCCTTAAGTTTGTCAAGTGAAGCATTGGCACTATTATCTTGTTTTGATTCTGAATCTTGTGAGGCTTCTATTTCTCGAGTGTCAGTATCTTTATCTGACATGGTAGACTTCTCCCATAAAGAAATTATTGGGGCAGGAATGGAATATTTGATACCTGGAATGAATAATTGCATCATTACACCTATATTTTGTTTCAGCTTATATAAATTACCAATTACTTGATGAAAGATAGATGTTAAGAAATAAAGACCTTTTCTATGATATGCGTAATAGGTAATTCCAGCTAACAATATCACAACCGGAGCAGTAATTCCCACAAAAACATACTTCTTCCATCCTGCATTAACAAAACTCCTCGTAATTTTCTCTCCCACAGAGCAACCAAAATTAATTTCCACCATGTGCTACACATGCACACTCCTGTTAAGTGTCTTGATTTCACTTATGTTTTGTTTTTCCTTCATTATAATATACCTCAGCATTAACCCAATATGCACAAAAAGTAAATTAATATATATATTTTTCATTTTTTATTCATGTAGACAAACATACATACAAAATTATACACTGAACTTTACACAGGGAACCTTTCTTGTTCCAGATAAGCTTGATCTTAACTGGTTTTCAGAGAACACACAACTGTAGAAAGTCAACTTATTGCAGGGAAAATAAGATAATTGAAGAAATAAAAAGCAACAACTACCATTTCTATCTACAGTCTCAGCAGAATCTATCAGTGTATCTGTCAACCAGCCACCAAATTCGTCCCTTGAAATCTCGTTAGGAGGAATCCAGCACGCTTCGACCTTCAATCGAGAAACTCGAGGAGATAGGAACCTAAATCGAACCCGTCTAATTGGGAGCGAGAAACAGGTCGATTGGCTTCCCTCTAGGGGAAGGAGGAAGCACTGGCTTCTCTTCCCTCGGGTGGGGAGCCATGGCGAATTAACGAGAGAAGTGGAGCTCATAACTAGATTCACACACTCTGCTTTTTGCTGAGGTTCTCTAGAGAAGAGAACCGATTAGGCAAAAGTTCATAAGCCTAAAGTGAACTCCCCTTGAGACCGATCGAGGCGGATGGAGAGATAATCGTTGGACCAGGTTTATTCAACGCATATGATTGTAGTACGGTTTACCAGTGAGTCCCACACAAAAGTGTAATGGTCTACTATATGGTGTATGGTGGACTAGTATCCTCTAGTGTACTTTTTTACATCAGAGAGGTACGCTCTTATCAGGATCGTTGGATTAAGATCGAACAATCGACTGCTAACAAAAGAAATTTGTATTTTTAATCAGAAACATCGAAATTAAATCGGACGGTTCAGACAAAGTTTGCATTCCTCGTGAAAAGATGCACCAAAAGATATGGTTCCGGTATATGGCGTGCTTTATCTTTTTAGACTGCGGTTTTGCGGTGTAGTCGACGCATGGCCCAGGCGTCAGCGGAACAAATGGATTATCTCCCTGATCTTCTGTGGCTCCTTTTTGGTTCCTAGTATGAACATTTAACGGAACTCCAGAAGAGTGTAGCATTTCTCTGATATCTGGGACCCAGTGAAATTAGTTTTATCACGCTGGTTTGACCGTCATTAGTTGTACTTTGTAGTGAAATGTTAAATTTTAAGAGTCAAAACAGGCGTCGGAAAAATTACTTGTATATGGTCCCCTTAAGCTGTGAGATAAGATTAGGTGTTATGAAAAAAGAAAAGAGTAAGATTAATAAGCTGCACAAAGGATATCAAGTCAAGTGATCGGTATTTTGATAGTCCTGCTCCATGCTTGAGCAACTCTAGCCAACTCGCATACTTTGTGAATGGTGACCACGGCTGATATATGGGCTTTCATAGGCAAGTGTTTATCTCTGAAATTTAAAATCCAGCAGAGACCGATGTAAATTTAAAAGAATGTCTACCTTTGAAAAAATAAATGCTTACTCCTAATCCAAGACCAAGTCAGTCCGTTACCATGATCCATCTAATTTTCAATTTCATCTAAGTTCAACGGTTCAACCCAAAAAAAAAAAAACATACTGCCCATGACGCGTCAGGCTCCCACTTCTCAGTGACAAGAAAAGAAAATACGACAAAAAAAGAATTTCGTGGGCCGCACTGAGATAATAAGGAAATGCCAGGGATAAGAGATGAATTGCAAGATTTGATCAACACTGGATGATTGATTGATTGTCAATTCCAGCCATTCAATTGAAATGTGATGTAAATTTTATGTGTATTGGTAGTATCAATAATTGTACAAAATTTAGTTTTTAAATAACACGAATGCTTGCGTAGCACATGAAAATAGAGTGTGTTTTCAGTGTTGCTAATTACCATTTTGACTTGTTTTCTACCTCAAATTTGGCATTTCTTAAAGCTGGAGATCAATTTGAATATTTGCAATTACTCTTTAGTCCAAGATAACAATATCAGGTAATCATTCCATAAAAAAAACAATATCAGGTAATCATAAAAAATCACTTGTTAAACTTATTTTTTCTCATAAAATGTGTGTATAAAGGGTAGCAGCTGGCAGGTATCCTGAGAATAATTGAAAGTCGTTATTGTAAGCAAAAATACAAGGGACATACTTAGATACACTCAATCTGTATCGTTTGAATAAAATATATGATGCAAATTTTAATATAATCGTACGATACAGATTGAGTGGAGTATCTAAAAAGCACCTATCTAGATCTATCTATTTTTTTTCCAAAATATAATGATATAATGGTCAACAAGTGAAATTGAAAAGCAGAGATCTGCGTCCATTTTCGAGATCCATTTTGAATTTAACAAAACTCGTTGAAGGAGATTTTTAGTTAAAAAATGGCCAAATGGAGTGACAGCAGGTTAAAATTTGATGTCGACAGCTTAGATAATCAAGTGGAAACAGTGTTGAATGAGTGTTATATTTGTTGTACGAGAATTCGAGTTGAAGTTGACAAGCAGTCAACAATTAACTAAAATAACTATTATCAACTTCTGTGATAAGTAGGAGTGTCAAACGTACATAATTTGCACAAAAATTGCATGTTACGTTTAAAGTTTCGTTGGAGTTGCGTAATTTTTTTCGCTGAACGTTACGTCGGCTGAACGTAATAAGCATGTGTTAACATCAAACATTTCGTTTAATCAAACGTTCAAAATGTTTGAAACGTTAAAAAAAATTTAACATTTGATTCTAATGCAAGCTGTCCAATTTTTTGTCAAATTTGAAGTAAAAATTGCCAGAAAAAATTAAAAATGAGAAGTTAATATTTACGAACATAAATATATTTTGTTTGTGCTACTTATATTTTATCTATATTTACTTTTTTTAATAAGTAAAACATAATTTTTAATGATATTTAATATGTTGGATGAAATTTATATATTTTTATTTTTATATATAATTGTGTCTACCTCCAGATGAAATTTTAGATCCGGCACTAATGGTGGCTATAATCTCAATGATATACCTTCAATCTGCACAGTCTTGCTAAACAATCTCTCTTTCCCGGTCAACTATTTGTCTTACAACGAAATTAAATTAGAATTTAGAATAAATCTAATGACTCTGTGTATGCAACCCTGACCTGGTCTGTGCCAGGCATTACTGGAAGATGTTTTGCATGTGAGAGAGCGCAGAAGCACTGTGCTGGGACGAAATCATTCTGCCCACATCACAGTCAGTTAAATCTGGCCCTTTTGATCATCCAATAGTTTAGATGTGAATCTTGTACCTAAACTCTAATGTACTGTGCAAGAGCAAGCAAACTAATTAGTAGTAACTGTATATAAATAATCGTAGATGAACAACTGTTAGCAATTTGGATAGTTCCTATGGCATGACATTCTGAACTTTTCCATTGCAGCAGCAAAGATATATCTGCTACAATAAGCCTTGACAAAGTGAACAAAACGTATTATTTAAGCATCTCTTTTCTTTTTATTTTTATTTTTATCATCGCAAATCGGACTCGACGCGACTAAACTAGACTCGAATATCCACAGCTCGATAACTTGCGACTATAAATTTTTTTAATTACGATCTCGACAAGTGTAGCCGAAGTTGTTACGAAAAATTAGCTAAATATAGTATAATTCATAGATTAAATTAATAATTTAATATATTTTTAGTAATAAAAAATCAAACTTCCTTGGGAATCTGTGACAGATTGCTTTTGCAGAAAAAAAAACAAAAGTCAATTGACTGGTGCGTTGAACATCGTCTTTTTAAATTTTTTCATAAAGTCAGTGTTTGCAACTTCGATCTTTTCTATTTTTCACGCTTTTGCACCAATCATTATTTCTATCGTAATTTATTTATTAAATTTCTAATATTAAAAGAATCGATTCGAACCGGACTTAAATCGATATCCATAAATTATTTAATGATGTGACATTAAATAATTAACCTCTTCGAAATCCAATTAATATTAATACTTTGCTAAAATTGTGCACTAATTTATCCGTTCATGCTTGTTAAGTATTCTTAATAAGCATAGAATTATTAAAGTTAACAAAAAAAAGACAACTTGAATTGTAATATTATTTTGCGAATTCTATATGATATGTTTTTTTTTATCACTGCTCGTAGCTTACAACATACAAACATACACATGAATTCAAGTCTGAAAATAAAAATGAAAAACTTTTCTGAAATAACAGTCTGAACTAATCAGTCAACATCTAAAAAAGATTTCTTGGAATTTCATAAAAATTTCGAAGTTCGAACAGGAGCTAAATCGCTCACAAAATACAGTCTGCAACATGAACCAAGCAATAGTTCGGCAACAGAATATCCAGTTACAAGTCTGGTCCCACATGACCTTTCTCGCGCTTACACCGCATCAGACCCACCAGATCATGCCACGTGGAGAATATGTGACGTGGTCTCTCATCATTGGTTGTACTTACAACTCTTGCGCAGGACCCGTTTGGCTCTCCGGGTACTTGTACTTAAAAGGGATGAAAAAAATAAATATATAAAAAAGAAATTAAAGGTGAAACCTCGAGACTTCCCTCGTCAGTCGTCTCCCTCCCTCCCTTCTCCACCTCGCTAAATCCTTGCACTGAACTCATTATCGATCAACAAATGCTATGAAACTTTATTAACTTAATTTAGTTCTCTCTTCAAATTTCGCGAATTCGACACTTCTCGCGACTGTATCAGGCTTTACTACGATCAGCGCGACATCCTTCTCCTACATTGAATCACTTCCAACATGAGATCCGGATCCCGATCATGTGGCATCTCCAAAAGCGTAACCCTAACCATTCTTCTTCTCTCGATCTTCTCCTACCTTTTCACTCTATCCGAATCGGCGGTGGCAAGCATCGATCTAGGCTCAGAGTGGCTCAAAGTCGCAGTAGTCAATCTTAAACCAGGCCAACCTCCGATTTCGGTTGCAATCAATGAAATGTCGAAGAGGAAATCGCCATCTCTCGCTGGTATTCAATCAGGTCAGCGACTGTTAGGGGAAGAAGCCACTGGAGTGGCAGCAAGATTTCCCTCCAAAGTATTTTCTCACGTGCGTGACATGATTGCGAAACCTTATTCGTACGTCAAGCAGTTGACAGATAACCTCTACCTTCCTTTTGATCTGGTGGAAGATTCTAGAGGGGCAGCATCTTTCCGCACGGATACGGGAGAGGTTTATACTGTTGAGGAAATACTCGCCATGATACTCAGCTATGCAATGGGCTTGGCAAAATCACATGTGGGGAGTAATGTCAAGGATGCCTTGATCTCTGTGCCAGCCTATTTTGGTCAAGCAGAGAGGAGAGGTGTGATGCAAGCTGCTCAATTGGCAGGAATTAATGTGTTGGGATTGATTAACGAGCATGCTGGCGCAACTTTGCAATATGGAATTGATAAAGATTTTGCAAATAATTCAAGACACATAGTGCTCTATGACATGGGTGCAGGTAGTACGTACGCAGCTTTGGTGTATTTCTCGGCATATAACACAAAGGAGTTTGGAAAAACTGTTTCAGCTAACCAATTTCAGGTAAAATTATGCTGATTTTTAATACTGGTACATACCAGTAGCTTGTCAACTGATATACTGGGTTTATACATGACATGTGCCCCCCCCCCCCCCCCCCCCCCGGAAAAAAAATTGCAAAATAACTATGTGTATTTGTACGATTTGTCAATTTTTTGTGCAAAATAGCCATCTATATTTAAAAAATTTGCATCATTTTGCCCCTCTCTGAAAAAAGATTTATAAATCTTGCCTCCCGATGAAAACTCTGAATCCACCCCTGAACACGTGGAGGCCTATACATGAATATACCTAATATTTCATTGTATTTTCATTTTAAGCAATATATAAAATTTGCTAATTAGACAATACTCTATCTGGTTGATTTGTAACTGACACCTGACTAATTGAATTTTTTTTTGAGCCAACCACAACAAGAGAAGAACTAGCTTATGTTTTACTTAGCTGATCCCAAGTCCAGAGAGGAGGAGGATTGTGATAGACTTGGCGAACCAACATAAAAATTTAGTCAATCTTATGGAAATGAAATCCAATGTGGACTTCATTTTTAGCCTATCCAACTTGTTTGGGACAAAAGGCTTTGTTGTTGTTGAACCACAATCATGGTCCTACTGGCCTAGCTCAGTTTTGGCTCAGTCCAATCGATAAAAGGAAAGATATCTGGAGCATAGAGGTTGAATCGTAAAATGTATCGTGTATTGTATCATGCTGTTAAGATAAATTAAACTATTTTTAAAATAACAAAAGGAGTTATAGTACTTAGTATCTAACCAAAAAAAAATCTAAATAACTAAAGAAATCATCATAATTTTAAATATATTGATAAGTGTCAATTGATATCTATGTAAATTCCTGCATATTTAGGTATTTACATGAATATCAATCTTTGTTTCTAGTAAGCGACAAAATAATCTAGCATCATGTTCTAATAAGTAACAAAATGACATATTTGCTAACAAAAGAAGTTATGATGCTATCATCATTTTTACTAACTAACAATATTATCTAAATCATCACTATCACTAGCACTATGATCATCACTTTCATCATCATGATGAAAAAACATCATCGTCGTCGAGGTGGTTGGGCAATGACGACTCACCCTTGGATTTCACTTAGACTCGTATTGAACCGTAAGATACGTATCTCTTGTCTTTTGACTCGTATCACATCGTAAGATACTAACTTCTGCGATCGGAATTATTATTGTAGAATTGTCAATAATTCATTTTTCCTCGGCTTAGCTCAGTTTTGGCTTGGTCTAACCGGTAAAGGAAAGATATATTAGAATAGCCAATAATTCATGTTTTCCTTGGATTAGCTCAGTTTTGGCTTGATCCGACTGGTTAAGGAAATATATCTACATCATTATATTAGAATTGTGTGGAAATTTACATTATCGTTATATCAACCTAATCCGTGTGTCATTTGGGGAAATATCTCAAAACTGACATTGGGTTTTTAATTTGCAAAATGTGACGAGTTTGGATATTATCTGCAAACAATGCAAAATGTGGGTGCAATTTTCAGAGTTCTAAAGCAGAATATAATGCAAGAAGTTGTTATTTCAGGTGAAGGATGTGAGATGGAATTCGAGGCTTGGAGGTCAAACTATGGAGTTGCGATTGGTCGAATATTTTGCTGATGAGTTTAACAAGAAGTTGGGAAATGGAGTTGATGTTCGGAAAAACCCGAAAGCAATGGCTAAGTTGAAGAAGCAAGTCAAGCGTACAAAAGAGATCCTGAGTGCAAACACAGCTGCTCCCATTTCGGTTGAATCTTTATATGATGACATTGATTTCAGGTATTGTAATTTACAGCACTGTTTTTGTAAGATTATAGTATATCAAAGAAAAATATTAGTGTTTTGCCAAAGAGCTCTACATGGACGTCCTGTTTCTTGTGTTGTATCAATAAAATCAATCCTAGCAAAGAACAGAAGATAACTTCAAATTAGGTTTTATGGCATAATATTCAGAGGTTTAACAAAGAGCACTTTAACCTGCAGCCTCCTATCTTATGATGTGAGTATGTGACCAACTTTTTAGATTATCATGAGTTAGTTTTTTGTATTAACAAACTAGGAGCACAATAACTCGTGAGAAATATGAGGAGTTATGTGGAGACTTGTGGGACCAGGCTCTTGTGCCTCTAAAAGAAGTCATCAAGAATTCAAATTTGAAAGTTGAAGATGTCTATGCTGTGGAACTAATTGGTGGTGCCACCCGTGTACCAAAACTACAGGTTGCCTTTTGCCTTTTCTATACATACTAAATCCAAACGAGTAGATCAGGATTGCCTATGCAAAATGTAAAATATAGAAAGGAAGAGGATGCCTCTGCATTACATGGCTAAATTATGTATTTCCTCTTTGATATATTAGGATGCCTCTGCATTACATGGCTAAATTATGTATTTCCTCTTTGATACATAATATATAGAAGGAAAGACAATGTTTTTATTTGAATTTTTATGAAAACATAGTAGTGTAAGGTGACTTGTGGTCATTATTATGCTTTGGAGATGCATGTAATATGAGGCATTTCTGTTTGTGCAGACTTAAATGAAATAATGTTTTTCTCATTCATGAACCAGATTTTGCTCTAATTTATAAGCATGCAATATTTTGATCTCCTTTTATGTTTTGTTTGTTGTCTTCTTTTGTTTCATCTTTCCTAGGCTAAGCTCCAGGAATTTTTGGGGAAAAGCAATCTGGATAAACACTTAGATGCTGACGAAGCCATTGTTCTTGGTGCATCATTGCATGCTGCAAATATAAGTGATGGAATAAAACTGAACCGCAAACTAGGGATGGTTGATGGCTCACCTTATGGTTTTCTTCTTGATGTCAATGGCCCTGATTTGATCAAAGACAAGAGTTTTGACCGTTTGCTTGTACCTCGCATGAAGAAAATGCCTATTAAGGTTAGGGACATTTGTTCTAGTTTGGGTCTATTATGATTCCTATAATTATTACAAGTTTTGTACTAATAAGATATGCACTTACGAAAATTCTATACCTGAAATGTTGATTTGTATTTTAAAACTTCCATCCACTTGTCTGTTGCCAAGTGAAATTTATTCTTGTTTTCTGTTTTTGATTTGTATTTTAAAACTTCCATCCATTTGTCTGTTGCCAAGTGAAATTTATTCTTGTTTTATGTTTTCTAGCTTGCTTAGTTCATTCTGCATTTCTCTGTTAAGTTGTTGAACCTACTCATTGTGGTGATAATATTGCTTTTATTTTTAAAAATGTTTCTTGTATTTGTAGATGTATAGATCTCTTAAACATGACAAGGATTTTGAAGTTTCACTGAGCTATGAATCCAATGGGCTGCTGCCACCTGGTGTTACTTCTCCTATTTTTGCTCTCTATTCTGTTAACGGTCTGAAAGATGCCGCTGACAAGTATGCTTTGATTACGATGTTTTTTCTGAAATTTTTTTTCCAAAAATTCAACTTACTGCAGAAAGGAAAGGATTATAGTAACTTTTTGTTGAATAGAAACTAAAGTCAACCTGGCAATTTGGTCATTTCATATTTACCCGTTATTTTAAGGGCTTTACTGTTGTCTTCAGAAAACTAATTCGTTGTTGACATGGTTGGAAGTGGCAGCTATGTTGCATTATTTACAAAATTGTTGCTATATTACCAATTCTGATTTGCAATGACCCCTTTACGCAGATTACAATGATACATTTATTTTGATTTTTTTTCTAGGTATTCTGCTCGCAACCTGTCGGCACCTATCAAAGCAACAATGCATTTCTCTCTTTCCAGAAGTGGGGTTGTCTCTCTAGACAGAGCTGAGGCTGTCATTGAGATAACAGAATGGGTTGAGATCCCAATAAAGAAAAACATAACTCTTGAAACTAATAAAGAAAATAGCACTACCACTAACCCAGAGTCTGGATCAACAAGCAATGACGCGGCAAAAGATGGCATCAAGGATAAGGACCTTGAAAATGGTGCTACCGAAGATAACTCAAGTTCCACTAAGGAAGACGAAAAGAAAAACACTGAAGAAGTGGAACCTGAAAAAGTGCTCAAGAAGCGCACTTTTAGGGTTCCCCTGAAGGTAAAAGACATCTTTTTCCAGTATTGTAAAAAGGAAAAAAATGATGAATAAATTGGAAACTTATTATTGCATGCTTGCATTCAATTATCTTATTAGTTTATTTGCTGTATGATGATATCCACAGATAGTGGAAAAGACAGCAGGACTGGAGGAAATTTTGTCGAAAGAACAATTCGCAGAGGCTAAGAGTAGATTAGAGACACTCGATAAGAAGGATGCAGAGAGGCGAAGAACTGCTGAGCTCAAAAACCGCTTAGAAGAGTATATTTATTCCACAAGGGAAAAGGTGATAAAAATGAAAATTGAAGAAACTATGATGTATAGGTTTCTTTTCTCATCGCAATTTTGATGTGTAGTTAGAGGAGAATGAAGATATAGAGAAGGTTTCAACAGAAGAAGAGAGGAAGTCCTTACTAGAGAAGCTTTCTGAGGTTAGTTTGTTTTTAGTTATTTGTGCAGCAATTTATTGCATATTATTGTGAACCTAATTCATGAAATTGTAGGTGCAAGAGTGGTTATACATGGATGGAGAGGATGCACAAGCAAAGGAGTTCGAAGAACGCCTTAATCTTCTCGCTTCTATTGGTGATCCTATCTTTTCCAGGTATAGTCCTATTTTTCTTTAAAATTTATTAATTTTCTGATATAATTGTAAATTAATGTGACAACCCTTTTCATTCTTTTTCTCCTTTGACTGCTAGGTTGGCCGAGTTAACTGCTAGACCAAGTGCTTGTGAATATGCGAGGTCCTATTTGAGTGAAGTTCAAAAGGTAATAACATTTCATCCTCTAGTGAGGAAGTTTAACCTTAAATAGTGACATTTTTTAAGTGGTAGGCAAATTGCCAACCATTAATTTTATTAAAAAAAGAAAAATATTTACAAGTACAACGTTCTTCAAGACTAAAATAGTGACATATTATTTAGTACTTTTTGAGAAGACACTTGAGCGTAACATTACTTGGAAATGTTGCATTATTACAGACTTAGCTAGGCAATCACCTTGCATTGAGATCTAGCATTGTAATAAACTGAATCTGACATACATATCATGAAATTTGTTCGTAGCCCTTCAAGAGGTTACTCCATTTGGCTCTCTGAGCGGCTGAGCTTAGGGTGATGATTAGGCATTTAGGTTCTTGGAATCAGAAAAGTTAACTGCTTGTAGGGTTTGAGAATTAATGCCTGTTTTAGCACGAGCATTAGAGATTTGCCTCTGCATTGAGTGAGTCATAAGCCTCCATCTGTTATACCAATGGGACTAAGGCTGGTGACCAGCATTATTTATTAAGACCTCTGGTACTGGAGTACTTCAATAATGTTATCAGATGCTTTAATTATGTTTCTGCTGTTTTCTTGCAGATTGTAAGTAATTGGGAGACTGACAAGCCGTGGCTGCCAAAATCTAGAATTGAAGAGGTTAGCCTTTATATAACTTATTTTAATTATTTCTTGTTGTTAAGAGGATTTGACAGTGAACTCTTTTTTTCCAAATTAGGTTTTGAATGAAGCAGGGAGAGTCAAGACTTGGTTGGAAGAAAAGGAAACCCTTCAAAAGAAGTATGATTCATTTAGACTTTCTGCATTAACCCCCTTACAACAGTAGCCTTGTAAAAATATTAGAATGAACCAAACAATTGGTCTCACTATAGTACAGATTGGGTGTAATATCAATACAAAAGCATCACCAGGGAAATTTAGGGCAAATTGCATTCCTAAATCGATGTTAACTATATTAAGAGTCTCATTTTTTTTCAATATGTTTTAGTAAACCTGACTATGAGACGCCGGTCTTCACTTCTGTAGAAGTCTTTGATAAGGTTGCAAAGCTTCAAGGAAAGGTACTGATTTGTTTATGGTCTACAAATATTGCATAAAATATAATTGGTTTAGTTATCACATGGCATTGTCATAATGCATATCTTTTTCTTGTTAGGTGGTGAGTGTGAACAGAATACCAAAACCAAAACCAAAGATTGAGAGACCTGCGAAGGAAGAGAAAGCAACCAAAGATGAAACTAATGCAAGCGACTCAACTGACACTCCAGATGAAACGACCGAAGAAGATAGCACAACTGAAGAGACAGCCTATTCAACAGATAAACCTAGTGACTCACAACCTGAGCCCCATGATGAATTATAATTTTGTTAATTGGATAAATTAGAAAAGGAAACTCAGCTAGAGAACTTTCTTCTTTTCTTTTTATTTGCAATTTTGTTTAGGTGAGAGGTAGAGAGATGCCACCAAATCCTTCCAATTGTATACTTTTCTTCTTTTTGGTTGAGGGTTTAGCACTTCAGATTAAGTTGGCCGGTTGACATTTACTTAAAAAGGGGGACTACTGTTCTTTCTTGAACTATCAATCTCCATGTAGTTATTTAAGAGAAATTTATAGGAAACGTTAATTCTTTTTTATTTGTTTTTTATTTGGTCAATAACTGTCTATTTGATGGTTTTATTTAGGAGAAAGAGTGTTTTCTAGGTTTGACGAGACAACTTAAAATTCAACCATTCTCAAATCCAATCTACATCTCGTTGGGTTTCATATTTAAGTCTAATTCAACTTATTTGAAATTAAAAACTTGGTTGTTGTTGTTGTTGTTATTGTTGTTGTATTTGTCAATTTGTTTATATAGCTTTACAGAGTATGTTGCAAATTAGTAAAATAATGAAGGTTGTAATTGTAATAAACTTGACGAGCTAATTCAAAAATGTAACACTTCTTATGAAAATGAAATTAAATATAAATTTGAGTTTCATTATTGACCAACTTCAACTTGTTTCGGACTGAAAGTTTTGTTTGTTGATGGAATATACAAAAGGGAGATCATACAGTGATACACAATTTGATACGCAATTGATACGCTCATTCATTTCATCCTAAAAATCTTCTTCATTTTTTATAAATTGTTCTCTCCAGTTAATTTCTAATGCATATTAATTTAATTATAATGCATATTAATTTATTTATAATTTGTAATGCATGTTAATATATGATAGATTTTCATTTTGTATATATATGCGAATTTGTAATTCATATTAATTTATTTGTAATTCATATTAATTTATTTGTAATTCATATTAATTTATTTATAATTTGTAATGCATGTTAATTGTTTTGAGTTACGATTTGTAATGCATGTTAATATTTTATGATAGATTTTCATTTTGTATATGCGAATTTGTAATGCATATTAATTTATTTGTAATTCATATTAATTTATTTATAATTTGTAATGCATGTTAATTGTTTTGAGTTACGATTTGTAATGCATGTTAATATATGATAGACTTTCATTTCGTATATATGCGAATTTGTAATGCATATTAATTTATTTATAATGCATATTAATTTTTTGGTGCATATTCATATTTTTCCAGTTGTTATGCATATTAATTTTTTCTCAGTTGTTATGCATGTTATTACAGCAAGCATGCATATTAAATTGACTAACATGCATAAAAGAACAAAATTAAATTTAAGCTGCACAACAACTAGAATAACATCCATAACACCAGAAATAACTTGCATAATAACAAATATAACATGCATAACAACAACTAAATAAGTATGCAAGTGTTTTTCAATTAACATAAATAACAACAGAAAATTAAGTTTAAGCGACATTACATCACAAAAACTACTATAACAACTATAATAACATGCATAACAACCAAATAAGTATGCATAGTAAATTAACTAACAAGCATAACAACAGAAAAATGAAGTTTAACATGCATAACAACTAAAATAAGTAAGTATGCATAATAAATCAAATAATAAGCATACCAACTAGAATAACATGCACGACACTAGAATAACATGCATAACAACTTATAACAAAAAATAAGTATGCATAGTAAAATCAATCAACATGCATGACAACTAGAATAACATGTCTGACAACCATATTTTGTATGCTGACGTTTTCAATTAACATGCATAATCAAATTAAGTATGCATAGTAAAATCAATCAACATGCATGACAACTAGAATAACATGCCTGACAACCATATTTTGTATGTTGGCGTTTTCAATTAACATGCATAACCAAATTAAGTATGCATAGTAAAATCAATCAACATGCATGACAACTATAATAACATGTCTGGCAACTATATTTTGTATGCTGGCGTTTTTAATTAACATGCATAACCAAATAATTATGCATAATAAATCAACTAACATGCATGACAACTAGAATAACATGCCTGAAAACCATATTTTGTATGCTGGCGTTTTCAATTAACATGCATAATCAAATTAAGTATGCATAGTAAAATCAATCAACATGCACGACAACTAGAATAACATGCCTGACAACCATATTTTATGTGCTAGCGTTTTCAGTTAACATGCATAACCAAATAAGTATTCATAGTAAATCAACTAACATGCATGACAACTAGAATAACATGCTTGAAAATCATATTTTGTATGTTGGCGTTTTCAATTAACGTGCATAACAACATAAATAATATGCATAACAGCAGAAATAACATGCATGACAAATATAACATGCTTTCCAGAGAAGAAGAGATCGGAACCAGGAATCAATTGGAACAATGACGCGATGAAACAGTTTCAAATAGGAAAGAAAATGGAACTGTCCAGTTGTCCAGGTGAAAAAAATTACTGAAGGTGTCCATTGGCTGGAAACATCCATTTCGTATAAATTGCGTATCAAATTCGATATCCTTAGAACATTTTCCTATACAAAATAACAAAAACTTGCTATTGTTAATGTTCTTTGCATTCAGCCAAATGTGGCCACTTTGTATAAGATGTGAAAAATAAAGAGTTGATTCTAAAAAAGTGCTTGAAATCTTCAGTGTTTTTACTCTTATTTTCTTGAAAATGAAGTCTTGAAAGTGATGGGAAATGGCAATTAACTTCCAACTATTACTAGTACATGAAAGTCCCTTTGAGAAGCCACTGATCCCAGATGTTTTGATCCGAAACACTTGTTTTAAACTGCCAAATCTATGGGATAAATTAAACTAATAGAACAATCCAAACAATAACACAGATCCTATATATAAACAAACCGATCCTACTAAAGAACCGATTATGATCAACTAGTAATCTTACCCGTGCACAGCAACGGGAGAAAAAATACAGACGAAAACATAATTTATCAAAGTATCTTTCCAAAAAAATAAAAAATAAATATTGTTGAACATAAACCTAAGATAATATTTTATTTAGTTTGTCTTGTTTAGCAAATCAAACTTAGTAAATTTTTAATATTCTGAAAGCATGGAGCATGGAGCAATGAGTGGGGAGCGGGCAATGTGTTGCGTGGAACAGGGAGCGAGCAGCGTGGTGCTGGAGCGGGATGTGCAGAGCGGGGAGCGGGGAGGGGGTGTGAGTAGCAGTCAACGGACGCATGACGCAAGACGCATGACGCAAGACGCAAGACGCTAGACGCCTGGCACAAGACGCCTAACCCTAGCCGCAAGACGCATGATGTCATCTGCATGAAGCTTCAAACTGCATGACGCAAGACACATGTCACATGATACATGAGGCATGACGCAAGACGCTGCAAACAGCATGACGCATGAAACATGAAGAAGACGCATGATTCATGACACAAGACACATGAGGCATGAGGCATGACGCAAGACGCAGGAGGCATGACGCAAGACACAAGACGCAAAGCGCATGATGCTGCAAGTCGCATGAGGTATGATGCATGACACGTGATGCAAGATGTGTGACATTTGAGGCAGGCGTCATGACGCATTACGCATGAGGCAAGACGCAAGATGCATGAGACAAGACGCATGGTGCAAGACACATGATGCAACATGCTGAAAGCCGCATGACGCATGACGCATGACACAAGATGCAAAACGCATGACGTATGTAAGATGCATGACGTATGACGCATGACGCATGACGCATGATGCATGATGCATGACGCAAGACGCATGACGCATGATGCATGGCACAACGCAAGCCACATGACGCAAGACGCTGCAACCCGCATGACACATGACGCATGGTGCAAGCCCCATATCGCATTATGCAACAAGAAGAATGACGCAAGACGCGTGACAAATGACGCTTGGCGCATGACGCAAGCCGCATGACGCAAGACGCTACAAGCCGCATGACGCATGACGTGAATTATTTCCTGTATAGATGTAGGTTATTGTCTGTAATTTAATTTGAATCTGGCGGTCCTGTACAAATGTGACAAACTTTATTTTTAAGTTTTTCTTTCTTTATTTTGTATGAGTTCGGTGCACCGAGGAAATGAGTAAACATGAACTCATTAATGTCAGTGGTCCTTGTACACCGTATCTAAATGATCTCTGCTCACAAGGTCCATAAATTGCTATCAGACTTTGTTTCACGTGAATCGAGACTATTTAGAATTAAAATTGCATTTTGCTAAAAAAAAATGCCTCTCTAATGCGCATAGATGCAAGGGTATTTTGAGAAATAAAAAATGTTGAACACAATGAAGAGATCCATTTCTTACATATTATGTAACGAAAAGCAAAATTTTAGAAACAAAATTTACTAAAAGATGTAGTTCAAATGATCATGTATTATGGAATCAAAACCTATATATGTACTATATTGGATAATTGATTGAAAAGATGTGTATTTGTTTTCACCATTTTACTTAATCTGAAAATAAATTATCTGGAACAATACAAGAAGAGAGTTAGCATTAGCCAATTTTCTTTCCGTCTTGAGTTCATATACAACCCAAATATTCGATCAACCATGCCTTTCTAGGCCTTTCTCGTGTTGGTTTTGGACTTCTGATTATTGGTTAAATAATTGCTACAGTTACAATTAATCCTGCCATCCAAGTTGTTTGCCAATTACATAAAGAACAATGAGTTATTTACATGAAATTGTGTTTACAAAATAAATGCTATTCTCAATGAAACAAGCAATGCCTTGTTAGTGTCACAAATTTGTTCATAAATAATTGAAAAGGCATATATAAATTTCCGGCTATCCTCCTTGCTAGCAATTAATAATGGTTGGAATTGAAACCATGTCAATTATTGACAGGCAATCAATTAAGAATCTGGTGTTGGAGTGCCTACAGTCCTACACAACCAAACCAACAACAAAAATACCATGCTTTGATGTGCCATGTCCAGCCTCACTATGTTACGCCATTTCAATCAAACCTCACTATGTTATGCATGTCCATCCTCTCCCTGCATATACACAACATTAGTAAATCATTAACAAAATTCACAAAGATGTGGTTGGATTTGTCACTAAACAATAATCACGATTAATTCATTAACCAAACAAGTTAAATTTGACAGACATGCTAAATTATAAATTTTGATATCCTATAGCAATGAAGCAATTAATATGAAATATATATTATCTTACTGTAAATTAAGTGTATAGTTGGTCACATTTTCTTTCTCATTCCTGAAATTTCCAAGAAAAGGTACATTATGTTTAAACAGTAAATACATTGAAGCCTGTGAAACTATTTTAATGTGTGAAAAAGTACATGAAACTGCGTTATTGTGCAAAAAAGTGACAAAATACTTGATCTCTCTGAATAGTATGAGAAAGCTCTTTCTCTAGCTTTGACTCCAGCAGCTAAATTCAGACTTCAGAATCAAACGGTTTCAGACCAATGATGATCTGTTCTATCATATTGAATTTGATCGAAACAATAACAAAAAGAGATCGGAAAGAGAAACTGAAATAGGAAGGTATGCGACTTACGTACAGTGACGAAAGAGATCGATCAAATAAGAGAACCGTCATCGAAAAAATTTCGATTGGCCTAGGAGATTTAGCAGGTTAGGAGGGCAGGAGCAGAAGAGAAAAAGAAGAAGGGGAGAGGTCGAATCCCGATGGGCAAGAGAGAGGGTTTGCTGAAAAGTTCAATTTTGAAGAGTTTTCTGTCTCGTCTCCTCTCAATCTTTCGCATCTCATCTCAGCCACTGATCTTCCCTGCACCGCCTCACACAAATCTGCCTCCATGTACCTAAAAACATGGAAGAAAATTAATTTTGACTTATTTAGGGTTAAATAAGAAATTTTAATTTACAGAAAGAAGATTAATTACATCAATAATCAAACCAGGGGTAAGGGTATGTACCAATAGTTATAAAACTCTCGAGTTTGCATACTGATTCCTCTGCAGATTCTGAGACTAAAGAAAAAAATAATTTCTTGAGGTGCTACTCAGTTAAGTCTCAATTATTCAATCAACTACACAACAGTAAAAAAAAAAGCTAATCAAGGGAATTATTTTGTACTGATCTCGAACAGGCATCGTCCATATGAATAATCAACAGTGATAAATTAACGCTTTCCTAACAAACTGACATCACAAGTATTGCATCAGTAGTAAGTATCAACATTTGTATCCTCACTCAACCACCATTTTTTTGTTGTTGACCTTTAACAATAATATCACTCAGTTGGACTCACTATTATTATTTGTGATATAATAGGAGCAAGTGCATTAAAAAAAAAATCAATTTCTACCACTTGAAATCAATTTATGGAAAACATAATTTTTTTTCAATCAAATCAATACTATCTGAATTGATGCCTCAAAATTATAACAATACAAAACCAATACTATATCCACTGTTATAGCTTCAATATAAAGCTTGTTCTGGTAATATCCCACAGAAGTTACAGTACTTGATAAAAAAGATAAAATACTATACCTTTTCCGAGTATGACACAGTCAGATCGGAGCACCATTGCTGCCTTGTATGACAATTGACAAATCCAGTAGCATTTCACCGATTTAGAAAAGCAAAATTATACTAATTTAACATACTAACCAGTATAATCTTTATTATGCACAGTACAAGATTTCAACTTAAATACATTTTATAAATTGCAAGATCCATGTAGTGAAAGATAAAACAAATCCAAAAAAATCAAAACTGTTAGCAAAGAAAACTCTGTTGACAATCTTATTTCTTCTGGCTTATTTTCTTATTTTGTTGCCATTTCCAAAAAAATTATGATAAATAAAATCTTCCAGAACCTATATGAAATCTAACTTCAAAATTTCTAAAAAAACTGAAATTAAATTATTTTTCTATCGATATGGTTGAAATAATAAGCATAGAGAAATTAAATAACCTTTTGATGTAGAAGACGATCATACATGTTTTATGCAATGCATCAACATATCGAAGATCGGATCCTGATTGCAGTCGCCTCTGAACTGGATCAACTCGTGACAAGATTCTTCCTTGAGGCTTCCGAACTGAACCCGGTGTGCAGACAAAAAGGAAAAACGTCATGGCCGTCACTGAATTAGATCATCCAAAATAATTTCCAAGGCCAAAGCCTTTCTCTTGAATTCCTAAACCAAATAAAGCAATAGAATATATTATTTAAAGGTCAACAAAAGGGACACTGTTTTATTTCAATTCCATGAAAACATAAAAAATATGAGCAGGGAAAGGAAGAAGAAATACCTTTGCCTCCATCAACGATCTTATGAACTATCTTCTAGCCTCTGAATTTAATAATCCAAAATTAGTAATCGATAATTAAAGAAAATAACTAAGATGATTTGGGCATTTTGATCTTCAATGATTCCAAGCATGAGATTATTAGTCTATTCGACATCGCTCAAAAAGGAGAGCTGGCCTTATTGTTTCATTTGGTACTTGGTAGAGCAAGCGCTCTACCAGTTTGTGTTCTTAAAGCATATTGATTACTGATCTGAGGCCTCTCTTCTTTATTTTTTGTCGCGCACTCTAGAACCAACTCATACACCACCGCCACTGGTACATCCTGCAGGAGCTTTTTCATTAAATTGTATGTTATAAAAAATCAATAAGAAAATGAATTTGAAGCAGAGTTAACGGAATCTTTTTTTTTTGAAATAAACGGGTAAACCCGTCACTTTCATTTTTTCAAACAAAAGCTTTACAAAGTTAACGGAATTGAATATGCATTGAAACTTGATGGAATATAAACTTTGAATCATATCTGAGAATCAAACTTGATATTAACAAAAACAGAATTCGAGAGTATCTTCATAATGTAGAAGTTAAATTTAGTTATTGCACCAATGACATTAATAATTTAGTGACTTTTTCATATAATTTTAAAAAAGTATATTTTTGCTGATTATCATTTGTCAAATTAAATTATTATTAATTAATAAAGAGAGAATTTTTTTTCTTGCATAGTTAGTGTTAGAAGGAATTTAAAACATTTTGTCAACGAGCCACAACAAATAGAAAACTATGCTAACATCTATGCTGAGTATATAGCATCATAATACATTTCATGACATATAGTTTTCACATTACGTCATAACCCATATAATATTCTCAACTAGCCAGTAGTATAAAACACATATATATACTGATCACACATACATATAAGATATAACCAGTATATGTGACACACATCATTTATATAGCTACCTTCATAAAACCTCACAACATAACATTCTAGTAGGAAAAAAAAACACTAATATATTAACTATTATATATTCAACACAAGATTTAGCTGCGACGGTTGCTCGGCTCTTTGTGAGAGTTGAAGAAGCCGGCGGCAACAGGGAGGCCAAGATTATGATCGGCCGCAAAAGATCTGGTGTTAAAGTGGGCCCGGTTGGCAGGGGCACTGATGTCACTGAAACGAGTCTCCTGTTGAAACAGGACAAACACGTAACGGTGAATACCCACTGGCGGCTGGGGCCCCATGTATGGTACCACCACATCTCCTGCCAAAAGTATAATATATGTCTTGATAATTAAAATAAAATTGGAACCATATATGTAAAATGAGACATATATATATGTATATATTTAACAAAGAAAAAAACAGAGATAAAAAGAGAGAGCTAATGGCGTGTAACAGAAACGTGTGATGTGCTTGGCCAGGCACGTGTTAGATTGGCTCTAATTACTTGACACGTGTAACCCTTACACACTTACAATGCAGGAACTTGAACACACAGTGTAAACACACAAAATAAAAATTCTTATTATGTGAACACTTACTATATAGAAATTAAAAACATTGTTTCAAAATAAACTCAAGTATTTGCTCAAAAAAATAAACTCAAGTAAAAGTTTGATTGATAGGAGAGAATCCAACATTTCAAAAAAAGATAGGAGAGAATTCATAAATACAATATATTTAAATGTTGTGAATGTATATTTTCAAGAGTATATACATGCTCATATTAGAAAAAAAACATAAATATCGTTATCATTAAATAAATTGCGATATGAAGAAAAAAGAATTCAATTTCTCCAGAAAATATACTATACTTTCATTTGAAAATTTGAAACCTTTTTTTAATTTCCTTTAAAATTATTAGAGGTGAAAAACTTACTATATATTATTATGAGATAAATTTCTAGTTTATTCTTCTTTTCTCATATTTTTTAGCTTAGTGGTGCATGCATGGCTACAATTAATTAGGAATTACATTACAAAGAAACCATACGTCTTATAATAGAACCAAGCCTTGCATCTTTAGCAACCACAGCATTATTAATTAGACCATTTTTATTCATATATACAACTAATTAAAGGGTCAGATCTCTCCTGTGTTAAAATATTTTTTGCCTAAGAATTTTTCAATAACATTTGAAAGAAAATCGACTTGCCTTGAGAAGGATCCGTACTGCCTGGCATATTGATCACTAACCTAAATATATAAAACCAAATAAAGAAGGTTCATACTTAATTAATATTGAAGAAAATTCTAAGAAAAAGTGAGTATATAACATGCACTAGCTGCATATATGAGATAGAAATATAAAATTAAAGAGAAAATTGTAATTAATAGTCTGAATAAATATAAGTATATTACCAGTGAAGCCACTCCCTCATTGAAGGATCACTAGGGCTAGGTGCATCTGGATCAGTCATCACCTACATGCAAACAAAATTGATTTCATTAAAAAAAAAAAAACTGAAATAGCTAGCTTTCACATAGTAACCATGAAAATTGAGATCATTACACAAAGAAAAACAAAAGGAAAAACATAAACTAAAAGTCTAAAACATCAGCATGCATGTCATACCAGAGTGTATAAATCACTGGTCTTTCCGGCGATATTGACAGTCGGAGCATCAACAGCCATCGACGGCTTGATATTGCAACCTTTGTTTATCGTCGACGACTTTGTGCCGTATTTGATTGACATGTCTATTGTAGGCACAAAGAGATCTATTACATCTCCTATCACCCTTCCTACCACAAGAGGATCCACACTACTGGTAGACATGGAGGTATCTGGCGAAGGAGGTGCGTTTCAGCGTTTGTGTCAATTAAGAGCAAGTGCTGGTAATTGTAAGAGAATAGTAGTGTGAGATAATGGTGCGAGATCAGTTTGGGGTTTGAGCCTATTTATAAAAAAAGTGTAGTATATATTTATTTATTACAGTATGAAAATATAAAAATATCTTCAATTATTATGAAATCCAACCAAACTGGTCACGCATAATACGTCAAAAGCCACGTAAAGTGATGAAACAGCAGACTCGATCGATCGGAAGTCGGAAACAAAACCAGTGGAGAAGACACGTGTTGGGAAATGGGTCTAAAAAGCCAGTTTTGCTACGTGTATAGTTTCGATATGGATGAGTTTCAAGTTTCAACTAACAAAATAATAGAATGGTGTATAGTTCCAACTTTAATGACTTTTTCTACCGTTTCGTTATTTTAGAGTTATTTTAGAGTTTTATAGTTATATTTTAAATATTTTATAAAAACAGTTCAGTTTAATAACGAAAACACGATTTTTTCAAAGTTGTTTTTAAGAAATATTTAAAATATAGCTATAAAGTTCTAAAAATCATAAATTTGATTTCCTACGACATTTTGATATTAAAAATTTGTTGAGCGACTTAAATTTAAATTTTGACTATAAAAAATTGGCTAATGGTGAAACTTTTGCACTTCGGCCGAAGTGCAAACGTTTTCACAATAATCAAGAAATCGTTTGATTAGCAATTTTTCTATCTCTTTAAAAATTCAAAAAAAAATAAAATTCAATATCCAAGTAATTTCAATATGTAGATCATATTGAATGGTTCGGATCGGTCGTTGAAATTTTCAAATTGGATATAACGAAAATGGAGCACCAAACCCCTAATGCACCGTATCTCCAATTTAAAATTTTCAACGACCGATCCGAATCGTTAAACATGATCTACATATTGAAAACAGTAAGAAATTTAATATCGGTCAGGTATACGTTCTCTAGCATTCTATTATATAGTAGTAATTATGAAAGCAATGCTGCTACCTTCTTCGAGTACTCTCATTTCTCAGAAAGAGACAACTTCGTTCCGCTTAGGCAAGGCCGCTAAGGCTTAAAAGCAACGTTGCAAAATGCTTCCTTCCTTTGATTGATTGACTAGTTGCATGCAATTCCACCTGAGAAAACAGACATACTAGCTCCTCCGAAGACCAGTAGGCTTTGTTTGCAGGCCTCCTATTATATTAGTAAAGGGCTGGCTGCCTTATAGTAAGTAGAGCGGCATCTTAATTTACACTGTTTTTACCTCATTCAATCAGAAGGCAAAGAGTTGTAAATGATCGGGGCAAATGGGTAGATACAGAGCTCTACTTGGATATTGAATTTTATATTTTTTTGAATTTTTTTGCTATTTTTTAGAGAGGTAGGAAAATTGCAACTTTTGTTGATCCATAAATCATTTAATTAGCAACTTTTCTACCTCTTTAAAAAAATAGCAAACAATTTCAAAAAAATGTAAAATTCAATCTAAAAGTAGATTTCAATATGTAGATCATGTTGAATGGTTCAGATTAGGACTGAACAAAAAACTCGTAACTCATGAGTTGCTCGAACTCGACTCGAGAAAAACCCGGTTCTAACTCGAGTTGACAGAACTCGAGTTGGCATAACTCGAGCGAGCCAACTCGGTTGACTCACGAGTTGAGTTCGAGTTGCCCTCAACTCGCTCAGTCCAGCTCGCGAGTTGTGATATATAAATAATTTGTACTTATTTGAACTTAAACATATTTTATATTTGAATTATTTGCATTTACTTGACAAACATTAGTAGTAAACACATATTTTTTATGCTCTATGTTATAATTTTCGAGCTGGCTGTCGAGTCACGAGCCAACTCGAGTTGTGGCGAGTTGAGCTCGAGTTGGTTCAGAAAACTCGCAATTGCTGTGTGTAACGAGTCGAGCCAACTCGAGTTGTGACGAGCTCGAGCTCGAGTTCGAGTTGAGTTTGACTCGCTCAAACTCGGCTCATATACAGTCCTAGTTCAGATCGATCGTTGGAATTTTCAAATTGGATATAACGAATGTGGAGCATGAACGATTTGGTGCTCAATGGAGCACCCTAGCATTTCTCTATATATATATATATATATATATATATATCAACACTGATTCTTATATATATTCATGAGTAACTAGTAATAGTACCTGTGCACAGCAATGAGAGAAAATAATGTAGACGAAAACATAATTATTGAAGTATTTTAAAAAATAAAAAATAAATAGCGATGAACGTAAACCTAAGATAGTATTTTATTTAGTTTAACTTTTAGCAAATCAAATTTAGTAAATTTTATATTCTGAAAGTATGGACCGTGTTAGATTGGGTCAGATTTAGTCGGGTTCGGGTCGGGCTGGGTCGGGTTCGGGTCGGGCCGAGTCGGGTCGGGTTAGTTTGATTGTTTATAAAAGTGGGGTTGGGATCGGGTCGGGTGAGGTCGGGTCGGGTTGCATCGACAACTTTCGGGTCATGGGTCGGGTCGGGCGAGGTCAGGTCGGGTTGTATCGATCTTTTTCGGGTGACGGGTCGGGTCGGGTTTCAGGTCGGGCTGCATCGACAACTTTCGGGTGTTGGGTCGGGTCGAGTGAGACCGGGTCGGGTTGCACCGACAACTTTCAAGTATTATTTTGAGTTTTAAGTTCAATCGGACAAGATCAAATCGCGTTATTGAATTGTACATGTAAATCTTGATTTTCTCTAATGTTAATTTGTTAGTAAAATTAGATTATGATGTTGGCAAGATAGAATTAGATCAATTTACAAGTTGTATCAGGTCAAGTCGGGTCAAGTTGGGTCGGGTTCGGGTCATCATGTGTCGCTCCATTTCGGGTTATGGGTCGTCTCGAGTCGAGTCGGGTCGGGCTTGGGTCCTCATGTGTCGTGCCTTCTCGGGTTACGGGTCGTCTCGGGTCGGGTCGGGTCGGGCTCAGGTCGCTCATGTGTCACTTCGTCTCGGGTTGCGAATCATCCCGGGTCGGGTCGGGTCGGGTTCGGGTAGTTTGACTTCATCAAAATATCGGATCGGGTCGGGTCGGGCGGGTTTGTCGGGTCGGGTCGGGTTCTGCCACCTCTAGCCATGACGCAAGTTGCATGAGGCATGATGCATGATGCATGACGCAAGACGAATGACGCATTACGCAAGACGCTAGCTGCAAAACGCTAGCCGCAAGACTAATGGTGCAAGACGCGTGACGCTAGCCGCAAGAAGCATGGTGCATGACGCATTACGCATAACGCACGGCGAATGACGTACGACGCATGACATAAGTCGCAAGACGAGTGACAAAACATGCATGACGCATGACGCATGACAAAATTACAAGCATCAGGTATAAATTCCAAAGCCAGCATCTTATGATACAGAGTAATAGCGCCACACAGGTCTCCAACATTCGCACAAGTACCGATAAGAGCATTCCAGTAAAATATTGTTCTGTGATTCTGTCAGGCAATTCAACAAACAAACGATGTGCATCGTTGGAAAATCCACATTTCCCATACATGAAGACGAGTTTAGTGGCAAGAAACCCATCAACTGAGAAACATTTCGATTTAGCAATACAGACATGGATCTGTCTCCCCTGAGATATTGCCTTCTTCAAAGCACATAGCTCAAGGATCGATGCATACTCTTTTTGGGTTGGTGTAACATTGATATAATTAGAGAGGAAAAGAAGAGCTTGCCTAAGGTCTCCTTGTTTACAAACTTGATTGAGAAAACTCATATTGTCATGGGTTTGAAATGACAAGCTTTTGTTAGGAGGAATTTGAGCATCGAGTGTAAAAGGAGGTTTAGGTAGATGAGGTGTTTGAGGAAATGACGCAATAAAAAATGGTGTTATGGTAATATGGCCTCGCTTGATTGCACTTGTTAAGCGCGCGGTCATATCAAGGTATGAGCTCAAATGAAAATTCAATAAGGCAGGACTGGCTAGACTGCTAGTGCAGCAGGAAGAGGAATCGAACACCGCCAAAAAGGCACTCTGCGCGACAACCACTCTGCACATCTTCTGCGCATCTTTATCTGACCGTCACTAAAGATCCACAAACCCTCTAAATCACGGTCGACCGTTGATCCGACAGTCCGAATTAAAAATGGGCAGGATTGTCGGCGCTAGAGATGGGACTTCTGTGCATTACTGTGGGTCCCACCTGTCAGCGGCCGAAGTAACAGATTAGCAGCCGATTCAGCCAAGCCCAACAGGGATGATAAGAAGGGCTAAACGGCTATTGCAGAATCAGAATGTAGAGGGGTTCTATTCTTACAATGGGCCGGGCCGGGCCTGAGACAAATGTTTTCGGTTCGTTTGGCAAAATGTTATGATTCTCAAAATTTGTGAAACCGAAAGATATTTCGGCATTGAATTATTGTTGTAATTCATGGGTATGAATTTTAGAAGCAGCAAACAAAAGGATATATATATATATATATATATATAATCTGTCTAACATACTAACACAAAATAAAAAACGTGCTAACGGATACTTATTTCAAATTACAAATCAGAAACTGCCGATCCGAACCGTTGAAATTGTTGTTCATACTAAAACCTACGTAGGGACCAAATTTTACATTTTTTTGATTTTTTTACTATTTTATCCGAGGCATTTAAGAATGTGTTGAAATTGAAAGTTTTTCTAAATCGTTAGATTAATTCATATTAGTGATACTCTCTCTCTCTCTCTTTTTATATATATATATATATATGAGTAAAGCTATGGTGCTCCTAGGAGCACCAAGGCTAGGGATGTAAACGGATCGGATACATACGGATAATTGTCTTATCGTATTATTATCCTTTAAAAAAATTCAGATACGGATACAAATTCGGATAGTCTCGAATACGGATCAGATATTAATCGGATACAGGATACAGATCGAATATCAGACGAATACGAATACAAAAGTAATATAATTCGAATAATTAAAAGAATATTGATTTGCTTTATGTTTATCCAAATAAATCAGTGAATCATAAAAAATATGATACATAAATACAAATTAGATCTAAAATTAATTAGATTTGTAATCTACATACAAAATTCAATAAATAAATATATATAATAGGCACTTTTTATTATGAATTCGGATACAATTGGAGAATATCGGATACAAATACCTTCGATAATTTCGAATACTATTAGATAATAGCTAAACGGTCGGATACTAATAAATGATAGCCAAACCGTATCCTTATCCTTAAAATTTTTCGGGTAAAGATACAGACACAGATATCTTCAGATACGAATATGAATCGAATAATTTTTGTTATATTTCGGATACGGATCCGAATAAAATTGAATATTAGCGGATCCGTTTACAACCCTAACCAAGGCATTCCATTCTCTTAACTCAAAAACATTCTTAGACACCTTTAAATTTTAATTTATCATGCTCAATAATTTCTTTATATTAAAATTTTACCAGAATGTTTTTTTATTTTTAGAGTTTTTAATTTTTAGAGTTTTTAAGTATTTGTTTTGAATTTTTGAAAAATAACATAGTTTAATGTATAAACATTGATTATATTATTATTATTTTTTAGTCAATTTCAAAAATTCAAAATAAATACTTAAAAAACTCTAAAAATAGAAAATTTGCCCCTATGAGATTTTTGTTTAAAAAATTTATTGAGAATGATAAATTAAAGTTTAAAGGTGTCTAAGATTTTTTCTAGTTAAGAGCACGAAAGGTTTTGGTGCATCTAGAGCTCCATAGCATTAGGTTATTGTGAAAATATTTGTGCTTTGAGTTGAAGCACAAACTGTGCAAATTATATATATATATATATATATATATATATATATATATATATATATAAAGGAACTCATTCTTTTATATATTCATGAGTAATTGGCTTGGCTGGTATGAATCTAAGAATGTCTTCATCAGTTACGAAGATAAAGGGAGTAACAGGGGTCATTTTCCTCCCATGATCCATGATTTACGAAAATTTAGTAAATTTATTGTTGTATACTAGTGTATGGTAATGTAATTGACCTATTTTTATGAAATATCTTTAAACTTTTACTTGGTTGATTGATAGAGTAAATAATATCTTTCCAAAATCAATAGACTAATTCTTCAAATTAGATAAACTAACAAAAAATAAATTTAATTAAATACCATACGAAACACGCAAAAATAGTTTTTGATGGAATTAGCCCCTACATTATTTGTGGTCTTGCTCCATGCATCATTCCAAGTAAAATTTTGTGACCATTTTTATCAAATTGTGACCACATTCCAAGTAAAATTTTGGAGCGAAAGTAAAATAATTGACCAATTGTTGAAAGAAATTGAGAGAAGAAGTTTGATGTGACATTGCAAAGGAGACAAAATGTGGGCACCATTTGGGCATGGACCATGGCACGCTCGACGCTTGCTTCATTGTCTAATCTGTCACGGCCACTATCTTACAAAGTTCTCTTTTCCCATACTGCCAGTCTGAGATGGAATGAGATCTTCTACCGCGCAGTATAAATACTATGCGTGTTGCGCTGTAAATCTCGGTCTTTGATTCTTACCATCGTTTAATACATGCATACGCGTCACTCGTTGATAACACAACATGCACCACAGACACTTGTTTCAATAAAGTACTAATTAAACGCAAGTATTTTACGTTAAATAAAATAAAATTGGAAACACACGGAATGATTACCTTTTCTTTATGTTTTTATACTTTCTAGTTCAATATAAATGTTCTTTAAAACTAAACATTGTTCAAACTTTACTTTTATGCAACGTATTGTAGGAGAGTTGAAATGCGACAATTTTAGCTGTTTCATTTTTTTATCTAAAATTCTGAATTATAATATCAAATTCATATTGTTATTCCTTTTTTATTTTCACAAAAGATCCATTCATTCATTGTATAAAATTTAATAATTTTTTAAATTAATTTCATATTAAGTTAAATTTTAACAAATTAAATAAATCTACCTAGTATGATTTAGTGTTACTTTAATGCATTTGTTTTCTAAAATCCTGATCTTGTATAAATTTTTTTCATATAAAAACTGTGAATTTTGTATGAACTTTTTAACAAGGAAGTTGATAATACACAATTCGATACACGGTTGTAATATATGTTAAAAGATTAATTTGTAATGCATGTTATTTTTTTCGACTGTATGCTATTTTGTTTCTTAAAAATTATATATTATGCATGTTAAATATTTTATTTTGTATATTAAAAAATGACATGCATAACAAAGCACTTAACATAACTTTTTTTCAAGATAAATTACATATATAACAACATAAAACTAAACAAGTGGTTAGACTTTTGACAAATCCAAATTGACTTAAAAACATCACCACGATGTAAATAATTGCTCAATTCAAACTGATTTTAACCTTTTATCATGCACGCCCAAAATAATGTGCAACACATCTACTACAAAATAAATAATTACATTCATTCAGATAAAAGTTTCTCTAACATTAACTGACAAAAGAAAATAGAACTCCTTAACAGTTACAATGATGCCACAAAAACCAGTAACAACCAACCTGTGACAGCAAACAAGAAAGTGACATTCGTCAATGGCTGTTGTTGATATGCTGAGTTCGAATCCTGACCGTTGATTTGCGCAGAGCCCACAGCCTGTGGTAGATTATCTGTGGCAAGAGAACATATAGTGGGGTCCACGTTGGAACCTGCCAGATCAGCTGATATTAAGGCGCGCAAGGCTCCAGTGACAGCAGGGAGGTAGTGGGTCCCATTTTTCACGAGGAGCCACGTCAACCCCATAAGCTGACATTCCTGCTCGTGGGCCCCACCCTCCTTCAATTTTTGTATTGCTGTTGTGTTGCCACCACTCGTCTTCAACTGTGTAATTGAAAAAAAAAAATATCAATTCAATCAGAAGTGCAACAGTTAGCACAAATCTCTACACAAATGTGCAAAACCAATAAAACAAAAACTGCACTGACAAATGCCGGAACCACTTAAAAAATAGACCCTTGTCTGGAAAAAGAATAAATAAACAAGTAAAGGGTCATTATCTATCCAGTAAGAATATTCGGTTTTCTAGTAATATAATCTGTATTTGGGGCCTTGAGCCCTTCACTCTTCATTTTCTTCTAACAAATAATAATAATAATAATAATAATAATAATAGTAATCTGTATTGGTTACGGAGTTAATTACATAATAATTAAGTCTAAGTGCTACTACTTATTTCTCTAACCAAACTGTAATTATTGTTAGTAAAAGTACAAATTTTGAGTACAGTGCAAGCAAAGAAGAAATGCTGAGTGACCCCACCTAAAAGCAGAAAAAGTGAAAAACAAATTTAAGAAGTACAGATACTCTTTACAAAATAACATATATTTCCAGTGGTAATCGTCAAATGGTCTGTTATCTGTTTGTTCAATAAATCTCTGGGCTTTTGGCCTACTTCGAACTTCAATTAACAGAAACATACTTTTCAGTTTTCACACAATAGTATAGCAGACAAAACCAGACATTTGAACGAGTTAAGTACCACTTAAATACCCAAGAAAATACAGAAATAAAATCGAGAGATTGTTCACGAAAGAAATGGTAAACTAACCAAATTAAGTGCTCTCAAACAACGACCACAAGCCTTCAACCCAGGCCGAGCACAGGCTTTCTCCAGTCGTCTCGCCACGCCAGCAACCGGGACCCACATCCCTTGCACCGCATTAAACATGCCGCTTTGACACGTCATCCTCCTCAGCTTCACTCCACACCCACAAAGTGCCAAATCACAAGTCCCATTTCCACGTGGCAACACAACCCCTTTCTGTCTCAAAACCCGGTCGACGGAACCGGCACAAGCCTCAGCATCGTCAGGTAAAACAGGTAGTGGGTCGGGTCGGGTGGAGGTGGAGGCACTACTCGAAGGAGTAGTAGCTTGGAGAGAGGTGGCGGCGTATGCGGCGTACAAATATGCGGCGAGAGAAGGACAGCATTTAGAGAGAGAAAGAGGAGAAGAGTTGGCATTGCATGAGGTAGAGAGAGAAGGAAGGATGGCATCATTAGGGTTTAGCGGGCAAGTGAGAGAAGCAACATCAGATTGCTCAGGGAAGGCCGGTATAGTGGTACCAAAGGTACCAGGTGTTGTACTGGTTGGGTTGGTATCGGTGGTGGATGGAATGACGAGAGAGGGGTCTGGTATGGCAGGGAGGGAATGAGAAATAGAGAGTAGAGAGTGGAAGAGAAGAAGGATTAGGGTTTGAGTGCACATTGTGTGAGGTATGGGTATGGTTCTTTTTTTAGTGAGGATTGCTAGATAATAGCTAATGCTCCTTTTGAGAGAGAGAGAGAGAGAGAGAAATGATGAGAATGCTTGGTGGTGGCTATGCTCTATGGTTAGCTTTTGCTTTCTGTTGGATTTAGAGGAGATGGTGGAGAAAGAGAGAGAGAGAGAGAGAGGCTAAAAAGGGTAGAACTGGTTTAGCTCTAAGACTGTAACTGGCTTCAAGCAACTGAGGCGGTGCCTGATATATATAGTGTGTGTTTCCTTGGTGATTCACTGATTTCATCACAATTTTATTGCCAATTTGGAGATTATTATGTAGCGAATCACCAAGGTAAATGCAAGTAATATGCTGTTAGGAATTTTCAAGGCTATTCTGACCAAATGCAATCAAGTAGATTGTCGCATAAATATAGATGAAAACATTTGAAGAATTTATGTATGTACTACAAGTAACTGTTAAGAATGCAACATATTTTTCTCGTTGTTTTTTTTTTATAATTTTCTTCCTGTTGTTTCTTTTAGTTGCCAGAGTCATTTTTAAATAGGAACTTTCAGTATGCTTGTTAAATGTGTATCTCATTTGGAAGAAATTGTTTAAAAGTATTTGCTAAAATAAAAATAATAAAAAGTTCATGCTAAATTGCATATTAATATGTTTTGCATTTTTATATTGATTGTAATGAAACCAACATGGAAAAAAATTGTTTACAACAAAGTGTTCCAACGTTATTTTGTGGATTGTAGTATATGCCATGATATAATTTAGTTTCAATTGATTAAGTAGTTATTTTGTTGGGAAGATGAAAATTGCATTTCGTTGATTTTTCTTGGGTTTTCTGTGCCAATAATTTTGTAATAGTTTCTTAGATCCAAAATGATCTACCGAGTTCACAAATATGAAGAATCAATTTTTTTAAAGAAAAAATAAAGATGAAAAAAATAAAATTGATTTGACGGTCTTACAGATTAAAAAAAACTAATCGACTACTAGAAAAATAAATACAATAAAGGAAAATCTTATGATGAGTTTTATGTTTGTCTCAGGGTTTTGAACTCACAGTACAATTAGCCACATTGAAAGTGCACCAGAAAATCTGATCTTTGTTGACTAGATGGAGTAATAGCGATAAAATTTGTATATCACGCTAGAAATGAGATACTAATAATAAATCTGAAGTCCATTCATAGCATATCTGACATTATCATTTAATTACTGAGGCAAAAACTGGAAAAAAAAAAAGATACATTAGAACTTGAAGGTTTAATGCTATAATTAACACAGTGCAAGTTAGTAATGCTGTATATTCATGTCAAAAGTAAACTCTGTTTATGTTTTACATAGTCGGTTTCAAATTCGAAAAGAAAAAAAATTGTGATAGATTTGACGAGCCATTTACTCAGTCAATTTTGTTAAAATGAATTTTAATTGGATTTTATTTCTAGCATACCGATCTTGTTAGGGCAAAAGATTTGTTGTTGTTGTTTACACATGTCAAAATTAAATCAATATAAATCCAGAACACGCACCATAATTCATAAATAGGTTTTAGAATACCAGAGTAGTGATCAGACTCGCGGTACGTTTTCGGGATTGTTAATTTTTCTCGTGATTCGTGCTTTAAATTTAAAACTCTTTGATTATTATCTGAACGGTCGAAACGCGATACTGCGTGGTACTGCATGTTAGCATAACATAATCCAGTCACCAAGTACCGCATCATTATTCTTTTATTCCAACGAGATTGCACGCAGGAATTGATGATGGGTATTAATGTAATTTCAGAACATCACGCAAAATCATGGGTTATTTTAACACTTGAGTGGCATTATTAATTTCTGCATTCAGTCAAGTCAAGGTCACCACACTATGCACGTATTATTCTATGTAACAATTATTCTGTTACAGCATGGTGCAGCTTGTTAGAAGCTATATATATTTACCAGGCAATTAAAGAAATTCATCATTTCATCTTGTCAGATTTGGATTGTGGAGTATGATATATTGAATAATTTTACAGGTTTGCTCCTCACATCACCTTCTTCACGAATCCGTTTCTCCCGAAATAATACGGGGTTCCGAAATGATCAGCGAACAGCGTTGTTACGATGTAAATCTATTGGTACTGTAGCAAAAATATTGTGCGGACAGTATCGTCACTGTAACAGCGGTGAGAATGCAGAGAGAGCCTACTGCTGTTGACCATTTCAGAGAATGTGAATTCCGAATTCACATCACCTTCTAGGCTTCTACTTGTCTAATTTGAGAAACATTTTCATTGTTGCTCTTGTTTAGTAGGTCTGTTACCATTTTCATTACAAAATTTCCTTTATTATTTGAGGGGAAAAAAGAGCACTTTAAATTTACAAATTATAGCAGGGAAAGTATAGTTAATATCTAGATTTCTGTTATCCATATTCAGTTCTCAAATAAAATGAAATTGTTAGAATCTGTAAAATTAGAGCATAAAATTGCACTAGTAGATAATTATTATGTATTATATTTGATGACAATTAGTTGTAACTAACCTAGATCAACATATTTTAAACTAATTTTAATGCAATATTCATCAAGTGATAACTATACAAATGTTTCCATAGTTACAAATTTTGCAATTATGCCTCCAAAATTTAAACTTACAAGAATAATTCAGTAGAATACGTTAGTAATCAATTTGTACAATTCAACACTCTAATTTCTCTCATCCTAACGATTTTATTTTTATTTAAAAAATATTTGAATAATAATTTGGATATTAAGATATTAAGTATGAAATTTTTCAGTTTTTCTCCCAAATAAAATATTTGTAAAGAAAATGAAAAAAAATTAATATAATGACGAGGATTTTTTTTCAACCTATCATGAAAGACGACAACTAGAGCCGCCAAGAAGAGAGGAGGTTTTTTTTTTCTTTTTTTAAACTAGAGAAAAAGCAACCATATAATTTACCATGGTTCTCTTTAATTTTATGATTTAAAATTGTAAAGTGGTGCATCTTGTGGAGTACGGTCTAATGCATAGCGATGTGCAGACTAATAACATATCGATGAAACGTATAGTTGAAACATTTTTCTTGTTATTTATATTTCATATGAAATGTTTGATATTGTTTTTTACACAATTTTTGAAGTTTCAATTTCTAGTAATAAAAATAGAATAGTGATACAGTGTTTTCAAACAGTGTCCCTCACTTTCCTCTGCTGAGATTGACGCGTGAGACTCACGCGAGGTCCACGTTTTGACTTTAAGAGCCTCCTTTTGACTTTAGGGGCATAATTTGGAGCGCCGTATATTAGAGTCCGTTTGGCAACTGCAATTTATTTTCTTCTCTCTCCAAACCTATGTACTCTTTTCTTGTCTTTCTTCTTCAAAACATCGACAATTTCTTTCTGCACTGATCAGCTCAGCGAGAATGCTCTCGAAGAAATATGAAGTTCAGAAATATACTCTCCTCATTTTCTTGATCATTTTGACACCAGATATCCACCTATCTCCACTTGATCTCTCCTTTTTTGGAACCCTAGTTTGGAGGACTTTTAGCGACAGAGTACTTGTAGCGATCCGTTAGATGGAACACTCGCTTGCTTTTCTAGTTTAATCAGACTAACCTAGCTGATTAAGAGAGCGGTGGGTTTTGTCCTTGCTGGTACACTCTGGTTATTATGTCAGAAATTTGAATTGTTGAATACTGGTATGAATTATGTTGGTTGTGAGTCGAGATGATGTTGGTAATTGAATGCATTGGATATGATTTTTTTTTTTTTTTGATTGGAAACCCGTAGGTAGCATTGGATATGATTGTGCCTTGCTGTGAGTTGTGGATTTTTTTTAATTCTTTGTAATCAATTATTTTATTATGCTGCGAGTTGCATTCACAATTATTTTATTATTTTATCTCCAACAAATGTTCATGTGTTAAAAAATAAAAGATATATATCAATGGAACTACTGCTCGGCTGAAAGAAATATATATCAAAATAATGAACAAATATATATAAAAACATGAGAAAAATAAAAAAATAGAATTAACGAATAATTGAAAATAGTGAAGCAAATATCATTATTGTCAGCAAGTTGATGTACAAGTAATGGTTAATTAATAAGAATCATAACTATTATAGGAGGGCATTTTGGATTTTTCATCACATTTTTATTATTTTATAGAAATTTTCATTTGCTATTCTAACTAATATCGTGCCAAACGACATTTTTGCTCTTCCGAATAATCGAGAATATCACTCTTCTACTACTATTCTAAAATCACACTATTCTATTCTTACCACTCTTCTACCACACATCTAGTACTATTCCTTGATTTGCCAAACGAACCCTTAATTCATAAAAATAACCGACTCATCCATGTTGTAGAAAAAATGATAGCATTTCCATCTATCTACAAAATGCTTTTTATCAAATTAAAATAAGAAACTGCAAAGACGAAATGTTAAAAGTTTAATAAATAATTATACTGTACATCCAATTTTGCTAAAAGAGAAATTCAAAATTACCAAAAAGAATCTTGTAAGGAACTATATCAAAAAAGAAAAAAAGAAAAAAAAACAGCAGCGTTCGAATATTCGATTGTACAAATTGTTCATAAGGATTGCATAGAGAACAGGGGACAACATGTCCTCCAAAGCCCACTTGCAAAGCAAACAAACGGTTATATTATATCATAATAACTAAGATTAAAATAAAATATCGTATTTAAGAATAATTGTAAAATAATCTTGTATATTTCTATCATTTGTCAATTTTTTTTTGCAAAATAATCATGTATATTTAAAATTATGCATCATTTTACTTCTTTATAAAAAAAATTACAGATCTTGTCCTCATAACGGAAATCATGAATCCGTCTCTGTTATAAATCCGAGGTTGATGATAATATTAATTGCATGACCTAATTTCTGACCTCTTAGTAGTACTTGTGCCTAATATGCTCATGATATGATATCATGTGAGGTGGTAATGCATGGTATCAGTTAAGTAACCAAGATTAAATTAATATATCGTATTTAAGGATAATTGCAATTATTAATCCGAGGTTGTTCATAATATAAATTGCATAACCTAATTAACCTCCTAAATTGCCATAATTTGAACACTAATGTAATCATTTTCTTATTGTCATAATTTCGTGTGAAATACTACTAATAGCCGTTCATTAATACTTATTTAATAATTATTTTTGTTCATCTTTTCTTTTAATTGAGTATTTAAAAAAGAGTAAATATAACGTCCCCCATATTTGCGTCCCCCTTACGCGCCCCCCAACTCAGCAACAATTTTTTTTCGATAATTGATTGTGTTTTATCATGTAGTATAACGACTTCTTGATTACAATATAAAGACTTCAAGTATTTTTTTTTTAAACTATTTTTTTACTAAGTCTAAAGACTTTGTACTTATACTATAAAAATGTTTTATCATGTAGTATAACGACTTCTTGATATTTCAGTAGATTTGAAGTCTTTGGTAGTATAAAGTATTTTGTGACTGCAGTATAAAGAATTTGTGGCTTAGTATAATACCTTAATTGATATGTGTTAAAAAGATTGCTGCGTCAAAAGTATATAAACATTTAAGTTAGAGGTATAAAGATTTGTAACATTTAATATAAAGACTTTCATGTTAAAATGAAGACTGCCAAATAAAGTATTATGTGTACATTTTCTGAGAAATGAAGACTGCCAAAAGTATAAAGATTTCGAATGTTAATTATAAAGACTTCCATGATAACATTTTTATCCTTGTAAAAAAAATGTTGCTGAGTTGGGGGACGTGTAAGGGAGATAGTTAGTCGCTTCCAGTAAAAAATGCATTTTATGTAATAATATTAGTGGGCTATTTCAAAATGAATAAAATAGTTACATATGAAACAATTTCTGTTTGAGTTATATGGGTAAGAAAAGCTGACGCGTCAAAATTATTTAGAATTAAAAATACACAAGTGTTATGAGATGGATTATTGTTATATCTTTTGCATTTCATCAGAAGTATAAATGATTTTAAATTATATTTTCCGATGCTAAAACGACTGATTCAAGTTTCGAAACATGTTTTAAATAAATCTTGTACGCAGTACATTAAATTTTATTATTTTTGGAGTATTTTAACTTTTTTTTAAAACATCAGTCCTATCTAATGTTAAAAAATATTTCATTTTTTAACTAGTAAAAATCTTAGAAAATAGTAAAAAATCTAAAATAATAAATTTTAGCATCACAAAAGATTTTGATACGTATAACAGGTCTTGTAACTGAAATCATGGTATAATTTAGACCGTTTGCACTTCGAGCTGAATTGCAAATATTTTTGCAATAATATATCTTCAAAAAAATTCATTATTTAGATTAAATTTTTTGATTGGTTTTTTTAAATATTAAGTTAATTGCCAACTAGTTTTCAATAGCAAATTACTTTTTATTTTATGTTTATTTTTATACATGACATATTAAAGTACAAACAACAAAGTAAAATTTAATATTTGAACAAGTTCCTATGTAATGTCATCCGAGTGGATCCCTTTGTAGACTTTGTATCATGCTGAGACTGTCAAACAGATTTTGTTGTTCTAAGAACATCTTAATTTTCAATAAAATATCAAAATGCCAATCAGCAAAGTTATACTTATTCATGCCTGTCTTTACTTTGGTACTACTACATGCATCGAAAACATGGCAGCGCTTTATTATAGAACAAGTTCCAGTTTTTACCAGTAAGCTTTTTCTGGCACGGGAAGTTTTTTTCTGTCTGACTTAAAAAAAAATAAGAATTACATTAATGACCTTGTTTTCAAACATTTGATAGCTATAGCTCTATTTTTCTGCGTTCAGCGTTCAGAATAAACGCACGCATTCACACTGAAAAAAACGACAAAAATAATTAAGTATGATGCAAAATTTCAAATATGCGTTCACGTTTGAATGCCGCCTCTGAACGCTGCGTTCAGGCAACCTTGTGAACGCCATGTCTGGACGCACGTTCAGACGCTACGTTCGAACGTGAACGCAGATTTCAAAAGTACTTGGTATTTTTTTGTTTCGTAAACTCGGGTGACCTTTATTTCTGAACACGTGCGTCTAGAAAACACTTCTGAACGCTAAATGCAGAAACATAGAGCCATGACCGTCAAATGTTTGAAAGCATGACCATAGATGTAATTCTTATTTATAGAAAAAAATTCTTCTTTTCTTTGGGATGCATTTTAAGTGCCTTAAAAGGGATGCAAACAGTAACACAACTCGCGGTCCAAATATGTGAATTAATTGTACGAGTCCTGATCTCTTGTTGCATTATATCGCTACGTCAAATTCAACGATTCAGATCGACCACATAGTTGCGACCGTCAGCATGAAAATCAGAAGATTTTATTTTTAGAGTACGAATTTAGATGCAATCGGACGGTCTGAGTATTGTGCTACATGATATTGCGCAACACCATATTACGTTTCTAATTGTACAACTATTATTGAACTTCATTAATAAATAAAAGAACAATTCATATTTTTTTGGATCGGAATCTGCTATTTTTTAAAACGACAGGATTTTAATATTCATTTTTTTTATTTCTGACTGTCGGATTAAAAACTGAAGGATTGGATCGACACTGATGAACTGCTAGTTTTTTTTAAAATAAATCTGATTCGTTTGTTTATAATTCAACGATCCATATCATAACTAAAAATATAGAGATTTTGAAATAAATATTCTCTTCTGAAATAAGTTTCTATTTTAATGTATATTCTCTGTAGCAAAATACAGATGCATATAGTCAGAAGATAGACTGTAAAAAAAAAGAAAAAAGAATACAGAAGTGAAAACCTGTTATGTAAATTTGGAAATATTCAGCATTTGATATTTACCGAACATAACTAGGGATGCATCAAATATTCGTAACTCGTGACTTGCTCGTGTTCGACTCGCTAACAACTCGAGTGTTAACGAGCCGATCTCGAGCTGTGACAAGCTCGGTTCGTGTAAGTATCGAGACCTTAACAAGTTAATCTGAACCGTCGAATTGGTTACCACCATCTCTAAATAGATCTTTACCATAGAGAATTTTCAGGATTTTATATTTGTATTATGTTTTTTATAACTATTTTGTCATTTTTCTTGCAAACAAGCTACAAACGAACCAGTTCGAGCGAGCTCGAGTCTTATTGAGCCGAGCTCGAATTGAGAGTTTCAGCTCATGACCACTTATAGTAACGAACCGAGTTCGAGTTCGCTCTAACAAGCCGAGTTCGAATTCGAGTTCAGCACGTGAATACGCAGCAAATGAGAATCAATTGCGTAAGCTGTAAATTTCTTTTGTTTTAACCGCATTATGTTTGGAATATTAGTATCCAAAACCCAAGGCTTAGATTCCCTAACCGCACTGAATGAAACAAATTATAAAACCCCTAACACACATACGCTGTTAATGAGATTCTTTTATTTTTTTATTCGATTCATATCGTATTCGATAAATTGAGTATGAACACAATATTTTTCGTTAGCTTATAAAATTTAGGTATAGATAAAAAAAGTTCGTTAGCTAAAAGGCTAAGAATACGAATAAACACTATTTGATACGCATTACCCTATATAATTAATATAAAATAATATATATAAATATAAATAAATATATTTGCTCTAATTTAAAATCTGTAAAAATAATTACTCTATTAGTAATTCAAGTTTTCTATCAGATCATCTAGTTAATTGTCCACATTTAATAAAACTCTTAATTTTCAACAGTATATTAACATTTTTCTCTTGGATTCTATCAAAATTAATTTCATCCAACTAATTATTTATTTAATGTTCCATTCTCCCGTGTAATTCTTTTGAAAATTTTATCGTATAATTGTAACCCTAATATAGTATTTCACATTAGATACTATTAATTTCGTTAGTGTATATACTCTACTTGCTCTAATGTTGTGCTTGTATTTTTGGAAAAAAATATTATATTAATATGATTTATTTATGAAATTGAAAAAATATTATATTAATATTATCCGTTTCGTTTGTTATCTGTTCATTATCCTACAATTTTAACTGATAATGATAGAATAAGTCAAATTTTAATGGGTATGAATAGTATATGAGTAAGAGTAAATTCTAACGGGTACATTGTAAAAAGATGTGAATCTGTCTTATCGACAATTAATTGAAACTAACTTACTCTTCAATTTTATTTTTCAAATTAAATAGAAACCAATCGGTTAATTTCATCTGAATTTTTTTTATTTTTATTTACTGAAAAAACTCATACTCGATCAAAGCTATAATATATAGCACGTGTTTCTCTTATCAAAACGTATCAAGCACAAATAGAAATACAGATACAATAAAATTTACAAATTATTCACGTTTCTTATTGACGTTCTTTTTGTAAAAAAGCACATTATATATATATATATATATATATGAGCATGGCTAAAATAATATGCATAGTACACCCCATAACGTACTATATTGTCCAAAATGTTCTATTATCTTGATATGATATTTGCATAATGAAAAAAAAATTATCAAATTATATATCTGTGTTAAAACTGAATCACGCTTTAAAACCTGGCCGAATTTCTTCCGACATTTATCACTGTAAAAAGTAAAAACAGAGTCATTCCAGATAAACACACCAATTAATGCTGGTAAATAAGGTTAGAAAAAAGGGGTGCAACACCGCTGCATAAAGATCTCTTGCAAAGGAAAAGCAAGAACAAAGAAAAACAACCGCTTGTTACTTTGTACCTGTGATAAAATCTGCCATTCACCAGGGATTGTTTTGAATAGAGAGCAAATCAAACGGACCACATACAACAGCAGAGAAAACGAACGGTACAGATCGAGGTATACTATTCGTAGCTACTTGGTGTTCCACTGTAATGAAAAGCAATGTTCTCTCAAAGAGAGGTCGCAAATTTGAAATACATCTTTAAAAAAAAATTAGATCAAAATTTGAATTAAACTAGAAGCAAAAATCTCACTTCTTTCCAAAAAAATATCTATAGTAAAGATTTTTTTTGTAAACACTACTTGTTTGTTTTGAGGTAATAATTTTAGAATACTTTGACAAAACTTAGTTTTCTAGTTTAATCTTAGTTCTACGTAGTAATGTTTATTTCTTGAGAAAATATTCATTTTTCCGACTAACATCTTTCAGATTCACAAACCTAAATATTTTACTATTTAAAGTAATAAACAATGGTTTTCTTTTAATCTCAAAAAATAAAAAAAGTACGTCATTTTTCATGTCTTTCGCGAAAAAAACACATGCTCAATTTGCGTCTCACGTTCAACTCTCTTACGAACTAGGTCTTATATTTTTTGTCTTCATATTTGTACTATTTGTAAAGTCAAGTATTTATATTATTATAACAATTGTTCATACTATGAATGCCTGTATTTATACCAATAAAAATGAATGATAAAAATGTTTCGTTACGAACTTAGCATGAGGTTTATATAAATCGAAATAAATGATTAAAAACATAAAAAAAAATATGTTGGCATAAAAATACATATTGATATATTTAAGAGATACCAGTTGAAGTGAAAGTAACATAAGTACGTAATATAATAGTTTAAATTAATATTACAATAATATAATATTGTTAAGTACTTGTTACAAAAATATAAATACTTGCTTTAAAAATATAAACACTCAGTAAATATAGATTTTGAGCATGGAATGTGAATCAAGTACGTAAATATATGCATGAAGAGTGAAAAAAAAGGGACTTTTTTTGTTTTGTTTTTGGCATTTGAGGAAACAAAATCACAAATATTTAGGTCCATAAATTTTCAAAGGAAATTGAACCTAATGCATTTGGGTATCTTGATTGCTGTGTTGCACGAGTGCGGGTGCGGCGATACGGCAATTTTAAAAAATCGCGGATACGGATGCGGATATATATATACAATAAAAAATCATATTATATATTAAAATGCTTGAAATTTATTTTTATATTCAACTTTTTTTAATATATATTGATACTTGTGAAATAACAAAAAAATATAAGCATTTGATTAAACACTTTCTTGACAAAAGAGTTCAATTTGAATCCAAAACGTATCCGAAACGTATCCAAAAAGTATCCGTCGGTCAAATAATATAAAAAACTCAATTTGTATCCAAAACGTATCCGAAACGTATCCGAAACGTATCCAAAACGTATCTTGACCGTATCCGTCGGTCAAATAATATAAAATAATTGGATATGCCACGTGGCGTATCCGATACGCACCCGCACTGTATCCGAGACGTATCCGTATCCGAGGCGTATCCGATACACGTACGGCTAGAGAAATGGCGTATCCGAGTAACACAGCTTGATTGTATTTTATAAAGTTCCCAACATTAATTAAAAAGCTACCAATAGATGTTTCGAGAGTAGGGTTTAAAAAAAATCAGGGCGGGTCTATCCGCCCGTACCCATGTTCGGATTCAACTCGATCCGTGAATTTCGGATCCACGGATCTAGCACGGGTCGGGTTGGCTCCAAATCCCTCAAACCTGTCTTTAAACCCGTGCCCGATCCGTCCCAAGACCCGCCCGTGCTCGACCCGTGGAACCGTGCAAAAATTCAAAAAAATTCAAAAAATTGAGAAAAAATCGAAAATATTTTTTATATATTAAAATAATGTGCAATTTTAAAATAAAAAATTCAAAAAAAATCGAAAAGTTGGACGGATCCGACCCGACCCGTGCTCGACCCGCCCGGACCCAACCCGCCCGGTTTTATAACGGGTCGGGTTGGGGGTTTTGGGTTCAAACCCGTGCATACCCGCCCCGCCGTACCCGTGAATCCGGACGGGTCGAATCCACGGGTACCCGACCCGCCCCACCCCATTATTAAAACCCTATCGGAGAGAAGAATAGATTTGGGCAAGAAAAAATTAACTTTGATACAATTTTTATGTGTTCATGGGATGATCCAAATTTGCTACTGCGTAATACAGTCCAACGCAGTAGTGAATGGTTCGGATCGATCGACAATTTTGAATTGACCGCCAGTGATATGACAATAGGTGGCAGTATAAAGATTCCCAAATAGAAAATTTTTCCCATTCTGAAAATTACATCCGGATATCAAGGACGGATCTATTTAGAGGCAAGTCCGGGGTAAGTGCCCAGACTTGATTTTCCAAAAACGCAAAATTTAGGATATTTTTAGTTACTTTTTGGTGAAAAATGAAATTTTAATGATGTTTTAATGGATATTAGTGAATTTGTGTTCGAGTTTGATCTCAACCTCGATGTCAAGATCTAATTGTTCCCGATCTTAATTGAGCTCTGAATTCGGCCCCTGCCGAATACCGGGATACGCTATTTGCTATGTTTTTCCAGATGGTAAATTTACCCGTTTGAATCCACCTATTCCCAAATTTACCCTTATTATTCTAAAATAACAAAACAATTACAGTCTTTTGGGAGATTGTTAGCTGTTGCCTGCCTTAATGCATTATGCAGCTATCTTATCTTCAAGCTAAATGATATATAGCATAATTCGACCTTCTCCAGTTGAACTGAAGTACTTAAAAATGAATTTTTGTGGAAGTAATATCGACTTCAATTGGAGAAATATCCTCAAACTGATCATAGGATTCCACTTGTTCCTTTAACATGCAGTCCTTGGCAGAACAATATAGACAAGAGAACAATCCACAAAGAATATTCTTAATATTTAGTGGGGTACTAGCCTATGTATGTATGTATGTATGTATGCATGTATGTACGTATGTACAGGGGCTGAGATATTCAAGGGCAAGTCCGGACAAGTGTCCGGACTTGATTTTAAAAAAAAGTAAAATTTAGTGTATTGTTAATTATTCTTTTAGTGAAAAATGAGTTTTTAGCGACATTTTAGTGGGTTGTAATGAATTTGTATCCGGGTTTGATCTCAACCTCAGTGTCCGTACTTAGTTCTGCCCGAGCTAAAATAGCCTCTGAATCCTCCCCTGCGTATGTATGTACGTAAGTACGTATGAATGAATTGATTAATTTTAACAAGCGATGAAAAAAAACTAACTACATATTTTCAATTAGATATAACTCACCGGATGGTGAAGATTTGTTAGTAAAGATTAATCAATTTTTGTCATTGATGAATTTAAGGATGATTAATTTGACAATTGAAATTGATCATTGGTCATTTTCGAACAGATATATATCAAGTACACATAGAGATTTGACAAAACCAATGCAGGTCTGCCCCGACTGGGGAAACACGAGGCCACGATCTGGTCTGGCCCGATCGACGATAAATTCGTGTGGATCCGTCCAAAAAAAATAACCAGGGGTTTAAGATGAGTAACGACCATCTTTGTTGGAAAAAAAACTCGTGTTAAACCAAGTCGAACCTGTCAACCCGTCATTAATCCGTGAAATAAAAAAAAACAAATTAAAAACAATTTCAAAAAAATAAAAAATAAAAAAAATCACAAAAAATCGATAGTTATATATTATTTTGTAATCGTTTCTGATTTAAAAAAATCGTTAATTTTTAAAACTCTTGTCATTTAATTTTTAACCTTTTGTCTTTTTATTTTTATTTTTAAGAATTTATTTTGATATTTTGTATCATTTTTAATTAAAAAATGTAAACTATTTCGACATTTTTATGTTTTTTAGTTTTTGACATTTTACTTTTGATTTTTTTTTAATCTTCTGTTTTTTATTTTGAATTTTTTGGAGTTTTTGAAAATTTTCGAAATAAAAAAACCCGGCTAAACCGGCCAACCCGACTCGGACCACCTCTAACCCAGCCCGAATCCGCCGGTCCGCTAATCCATGAATCTTTGATGTATTGCGATCGGCTTAAAAGTTTTTTAACCTTTCAAACTCGGCCCTCTTCCAACTCGTCCAATTGACCAACCCGTTGACCCGAACGGATTTGAATAGAGCCGACCCGGCCCGGCCGTTCGAACCTGTTTTCAAACCCCGAGGTACACCGTACATGAGAGGACTTATGTGGAGTTTCGAATGTGACATGGTAGCTAAAAATAGGATATACACAAAATGGATTGGACGTGTATAAATTTTAGATATAACATTTAAGTAATTAATTAATTAATTACATATATAATTAATTAATTAATAGATATAGATAAAATGTATTTTAAAATTAAATATCAAATTCGCCTTAAATGAAACAGATACCAAACAGATATTGAAAATAAAACATAATTTAATAAATATTACTTGAACAATATGTGCATATAACAAAAAAATTATAATATTAAGATGTAATTATAAAATAACAGAATTGATAACAAATTTAAAGTACGAAGACAATTCAATGCAAATGAAAGAAAAAATAGAAAGAGAGATGCATAAATTAAAAATTTCTCAATTTAATATTATTTTCAAATAATAAATTACTTATAAACATATGACGTTTTTGCAGATTGGAATAGTCCGAATATTCATATTATATCGATAATGCAAATCAAATATGATAAATGCAGATTGGAATAGTCATTATTTTATGAATTGAAAACGAATAGAAGATCTGGTAATTTTTTTGCGAATAAGGTATCATTCATGCGATATTTTACCTTCGTATTTTCAATTTCAATGTCCTGATCCAAATCGCTGAATTTTATCTCCATATTAAAATATCTTCGAAAATTAAATTTTACATTTTTAGAATATTTTTACTATTTTTTAATTTGTTAAAAAATTTGGTCGATCTAACAATTTATGAATAATCTAATATGAATATTCTTCTGCCTCTCTAATAAATAGTAGGAAAATTCTAAAAAATTAAAATTTTGTTTCAAGGATATTTTAATATCGAGATAAAATTTAACGAATTGCATCCGTACCGTTTGCCGTCTTGCTATAATGCTATGAAAGGCAATACAAAGCATGTTTATGGGAAAGAGATCACAATTCACAAAATCAATTTTGGGTCGATGTACGGAAAGCAAAGCATGTTTAGTATAAACTGAGCAGGCCTAAATTAACGGGCCTCAAGTTTGTTTTTTCCTAGCAAAATTAACAGGCCTAAATTAACGGGCCTCGTTAGGGCTTGCATTATTTAATGAATGCCCATGAATTTTTCACCTAGCAAAAAAGGAAAAAAACCTCACGTTTGTTTTTTCCTGTTAGTTTCAAACTTTCAATCACCATCCTATTGAACTCAAATACTCGATCATATTCATACCGTATTGCAAATGTTCCTTCTGTAAAAGCATCCTGGTGCCACAATTTTGATATAAATATACTATTTTAACAAAAAGTATGGGGGTTGATTTCAAACATTATTTATAATGTATATTGACAAAGACAAAAACATTACACAGTTTGTATAAATAAAAAAAATGGGTCAATTGACCCCTATACCTATTTGCATCTTCGCATCGGATATTCCCAGTATAATTAGGGATGTAAACGGATCGGATACGGACAGATAATTGTCTTACTGTATTCTTATCGTTAAAAATTTTCAGATACGTATATGAACTCGAATAGTCTCGAGTACAGATATAGATCGGATATTAATCGGATATCAGATACAGATCGAATATCGGACGGATACGAATACGAATATAATTTGGATAATAAAAAATCCTTATTTGCTATATCTTTATCAAAATGCATCAATGCATTATAAAAAATGTGATACATGAACACAAATTATATCTAAAATTAATTAGATTTGTAATCTCCATACAAAATCCAATAATATATATAGAGCATGGCTAAAATAATATGCATAGTACACCACATAACGTACTATGCGCTCATTTGTATTTAATTTGGTCATTAAATTGATATTTAAGTTGCTCAATAAATTCTTCATATCAAAATATTGTAGGAAATAAAATTTCGTGATTTTTAGAGCTTTCTTGCTATTTTTTAAATATTTTTTAAAAACAGTCCAGAAATGACACTTTTGTAGTATTAAATCTGGACTGTTTTTAAAAAATATTTAAAAAATAGCTAGAAAGCTCCAAAAATCACGAAATTTAATTTCCTACAATATTTTCATATGAAGAATTTATTGAGCAACTTAAATCTCAATTTAATGACCTATATCTATATGCATAGTACAAAATGGGGTGTACTATGCATATTATTTTAGCCATGCTCTATATATATATATATATATATATATATATATAATAGGAATTTTTTTGTTATGAATTCTGATACAATCAGATACAGATATCTTCAATAACTCCGGATATTATTAGATAATAGCTAAATGGTCATATATGTATAGATGATAAGCCAAATCTTATTCTTATCCGTTAAATTTTCTCAAATACAGATACAGATATCTTCGGATATAGATACAAATCGGAAAATTTTTGTTATTTTTCGAATACGAATCCGAATAAAATCGAATATTATCTGATCCGCCTACACTCCTAAATATAACTACCCATTACATGGTTTCTCCCCTCATTCAGTAACTAACTACTAATTCGAAATGTATTGAACTTAGGGACCTCTTTGATTAATTGTAAATTTATAAATTGAAAATGTATCATGCTTGATTGCAAGCTGTGTATGGAATTTTCAATTTGTACAAGGGTAGCTATGAATTACTTCTCTTTAATTAGGGCTAAGCACAATAGTTTATGAATACTTTATGGTGCCATATAATATTGAAGATGGTGCATGTGAAGCCGTAAAAGACTTCGCAACTTGTTATTATTATTGTTATCATACTGAAGATAGAGAGATTTGGAGTTCAAATTCTGTTAAGATTATTTTTTTGAGATTTTTTCAATAAAAAAAACTTGTTATTATTATTATTATTATTATAATTATTAAAGCATGGCTAAAATAATATGCATAGTACATCTCATTTTGTACTATGCATATAGATATAGGTCATTAAATTGAGATTTAAGTTGCTCAATAAATTCTTCATATAAAAATATTGTAGGAAATTAAATTTCGTGATTTTTAGTGCTTTCTAGTTATTTTTTAAATATTTTTTAAAAACAGTCCAGATTTAATACTACAAAAGTGTCATTTCTCGACTGTTTTTAAAAAATATTTAAAAAATAACAAGAAAGCTTTAAAAATCACGAAATTTTATTTCCTACAAGATTTTGATATGAAGAATTTATTAAGCATCTTAAATATCAATTTAATGAACAAATTAAATAAAAATGGACGCATAGTACGTTATGTGGTGTACTATGCATATTATTTTAGCCATGCTCTAATTATTATCATATCGTATGGCAATGCGACTGCGTCACGCTG